>PVLC010010906.1:0-48807 GCA_004027655.1 Graphiurus murinus
GACGCCCTAAAGCACATGATGTACTTACACAATCATATCAAGGTCACTCACTGAAGTGAACCTGAGGGGGAGGGAGGGGGAGGGGATTGGGGTGGGAATTGGGGAAGGGGTCAAATGAGAATTGTGTGCAAATATGTTGTTAACAACTCGTACTTAACAAAGATGTATGCTATATTGCACGAATTGCTACAATAAAAAAATGTAAAATTATACTCACATGTATGTGTAATATGTTCATAAAGCTATTATTCACTGATGTCTTGAGTAGTTTTTTGGCAATATTGTACGTATTTTAAAACTAACAGAATGTTCCTAATATTCTACTATTAAAAGTAGTTATTGTGCTTCTAATAAGGAAAATATTTTAAGTTCTGTTAAAATATAACAGATAATTTGAATTTTTATGTCACTTTTATTCTCTATTTGAATATGTGTGCTCATGAGGGTTAATGGCATATATGAATTGCTAATTTTATATAGAAGAACATTTTAAAATTACATTCTTGGACTTTTGTAAATTCATGTAGCTGAACTTTAAATTTTGCATGCCTTTGAACAAATAGGAAAATTTTTAAACAGGAATGTTTAGGCCTTTATTTTTAAACTTTGAAATTTTGTCTGGTTCATTATCTATTAGATATCTTCTGGCACTATGCAACTCCAGGTTGTTCCCTCCCACTGAAAATCTGTTCTCATATTATTTTCCCCAGATAACAACTACATTGCATTTTTCAAAGTTTAAAATTGTTGGATTTTCTTTCTGCATAGATATATTTAATAAAATTTGTTTGTGATATAAAACTACTTAAGTGTTTATTGTATTCTCACAATTTACTTGGTTTGGTACTTACTCATATGCAAATACTTTAAATGAGATAAGAATGGCCCCTAGTAAAACTATTTACATTATGTGACCGAAAGGCATAAAAAAGAGAAACATTTTTCCATTTATCTGAAGCAACTACAAGATATTAACTTTATATTATTATTTACTTACTCATGAAATGTTGTTCTATACATCTAATCATTTAACCCCATGACTTAATTTGTTGGTTGAACCCATGTACTTAGAGATTAAATTGGATATTGGGTCAAGCACTTGGCGATGTATGCAGAATCTGTTATTAAATACCAATTGCTCACACAAAGAAATTCATAAAACCAGAAAAATCTATTATATAGAAACTTTTAAAAAATTTATTAGTGCATTGTAATCACCTATCTCAATAAAGTACAGGATGATAGAGGTATACATGCACACGTCACTATCCCAATTCCCACTTCATTCCCTCCCCCTTCCCTCCTCTCATGTTTAACATAATTATTAACTTTGATAAGTTTGTAAATATGCATTATATGCATTACAGTGTTTCTCTCTTTCCCTCTCCCATCTTCCTTAGTTAGGTCACCTTCTTTATTCATCTAAGTTTCCTCCTTCTTTTTCTGGAGTCCCTACTATGTCCAATTTTCTCCCTAGCTCCTTCATATTAGAGAACATCTGACTTGTCCCTTTTTGTGACTGGCTAATTTCATTTAGCAAAATGTGCTCCAATTCCATTCATTTCCTTAAAAATGACATAATTTTGTTCATCTTTATGGCTGAGTAAAATTCTGCTGTGTATATATCCCATAGTTTTGTAATCCATTCATCTGTTGATAGACATATTAGCTGGTTCCATAGTTCACAATAGTGAATTGTGCCACTATAAATATAGACATGCATGCATTAGTCTGGTGGTTTGGTTGCCATTATTTGATAGATACCCAGAAGTGGTATTGCTGGGTCATATGGTAGATTCATTCCCATTCTCCTGAGGATCCTCCATACTGTTTAACAAAGTGGTTGCAGTGATGTGAAATCCCAATAACAATGTATTCAAGTTCCCACTTCTCCGCAGCCTCATGAGAATTTGTTGTTATTTGTGTTTTTAATGATTGCCATTCCTATTGGGGTTAGGTGAAAAAAATCTCAAGGTAGTTTTTATTTGCATCTCCCTGATTGCTAATGATGTTGAACATTTCCTCGTACATTTATTGGCCATTTGTATTTTGTTTCTTTTGTGAAGTGTCTATTTAGTTCACTTGCCCATTTTTTTTTTTTTGGTGGTGAGTTTCTTGAGTTCTCTGTATATTCTAGAAATTAGTCCTCTACCAGAGGAATAGCTGGCAAAAACGTCCTCTCATTTTGTCAACTCTCTGTTGAGGTTCTTAAACAGTTTCCTTTTCTTCACAGAAGCTCTTCAGTTTAATGTAATCCCACATATTGATCCTCTTTTTAGTTTCTTGTGCTTTGGGGGTCTTGATGAGAATGTTTTTATCTGTGTCTAAGTGTTGAAGTGTTGGACATAAGTCCTCTTCAAGTAACTGCAGGTCTCTGGTCTAATTTCCAGGTCTTTGATCCATCTTGAAATGATTCTTGTGCAAGGTGAGAAAGTGGGGTTTATTTCCATTTTCCTGTATATGTATAATCAGTTTTGCCAACATTATTTGTTGGAAAGGCTATAGTTTTGGCACTGTATGTTTTTGGTCCTTTTGTCAAAAATAAGTTGCTTGTAAGTGTGCGGGATTATTATTTTTTTTTCCTGAGTCTTCTATTCAGCTCCATTGTCTATATGTCTGTTATTGTTCCAATGCCATGCTGCTTTTATTACTATGCTTTTGTAGTATAGTTTAAAGCCAGGTATTGTGATGCTTCCTGCATGGTTCTTGTTGCTGAGAACTACTTTGGCTATTCTTGTTGTTCCAAATGAATTTAACAACTGATTTTTCTATGTCTGTGAAGAATGACCTTGATAATATAATGGGTATTGCTTTAAATCTGTAGATCACCTTTGGGAGAATTGCCATTTTGATATTTATTCTGCCTATTCAAGTGCATAGGAGGTCTTTCCATCTTCTAAAATATTTTTTAATTTCTTTTTTCAATGTTTTACAGTTTTCCTTGAAGAGGTCTTTTACCTCCTTCGTTAGGCTTACTCCTAAGTATTTTATTTTTTGGGGGGGAGCATAATGTGAGTTGAAATGTTTTCTGTATTTTTTTAGAGTCATTTATGGTTGGCATACAAGAAAGCTTCTCATTTTTTAACCTTCGTTTTATGTAATAGGTATTTATTTTATTTTAAATATTAGTCTGACCTAAAATTTTATATATCATGAGCATTTTGCTTGTTTTAAAATATTGACACAAAGAAACAGATTTATGTTTAAATGGGATTAAATGTGCTTTATTTGATATCCTTAAATTTTGTACTCTATCATTACATTAATGAAATATGTCACATTTATGGATTTTCTGTTTCTTCTGCTAAGAATTTGGCTCCAAATGTCTATACATTTAATATAGTCTATGTTAAAATGTAAAATTGTTATTATTGTGGAGATTAAACTATTTTACATGTTCAGGAATGTGATTTTTCAAGCAAATAAAATTTCTAAAGAAGAATAAGCACTCAGAGTTAGAAATAAGCTATAAATCCAGATGCCAACTTTATTAGTTTTTTTGAGGTTGTACAGCTTATTAATAACAGGCAAAGGAAAATAAATATGCAATAAGTACTAAGCAATAAGCATGTTGAATTTCTGATATTTATGGGAATGCAATCAGAAAATTCACTTCATTTTTGTCTCCATACTCTTAGACTTCTTAATACAGATGTTCCAACTTAACTCTCCTCAAAAAGCTAGAATCACCCATGGCATTTTTCATAATGAAAGGTCCAACAGTCGTTTAATAATGAAAACCCACTTTCGATTTAGTAATAAAAAACATCCAATATACTGATACCATAATTATCACTTACTGATTACTCTTTCTTTTCCCTGCTAAAGTCAGCTATAATGAATTGTCAACTGCCTTGAAATAGTTATGGTTCTTTGACCCTGAATCATCACAGGCCAATTTTCCTCTTTTCTGTTTGATCTCCATCAGTAAAAAAGACAATATGGAGACATGAGGAAATCAAGAGGAGTTTAATTCATTTATGTTATGCAAGATAGTTTGCATTCTCTCTCTCTGTTTTTTTTTTTTTTTTTTTTTTTTTTAATTATGGGTATTGTCACATCTGTGCGCAGTAATCACATTTGTCCTCGGTTTGAAGGTAGTGGGATGACTTTCATCCCTGCTCCTTGAGATTGTTGGTCACTGTCTTCCTCAACTGTAAATCAGAATGCCATTCTTTGATTCCTTCCAACCACATAAAATAAAGGTATGCTCTAGGAACAACATATTTGAAATTCCTCAGAATCTTCATTTGTGTCCTCCTAAAAATCAGATGTTGAATCCTAATAATCAATGTGATGGGATTAGGAGGTGAAACCATTTGGGAAGCAAATAGGTTGAATAGAATTAGTAGCCTTATTAAATAGCCTTAAGGGATAGTATTCACATAAGAATATGGCTAGAAGGTTCCACAGGTGAGTCAAAAACTGGCCCCTCACCAGATTCTAAGTTCACTGGTGCCTTGTTCTCAGACATTCCAGCTTCCAGGACTGTGAAAAATAAACTTCTGTTGTTTATAAGCCTCTAAGTTTATGATATTTTGTGATAGCAGTTCAAACTAGCCAAGACAACACCTTCTAATTCAGCTTGAGGCTAGAGAAAAAAGAAAAGTCTATCTTTGGTGTAAAATGGATTATGACACAAAACTCTTTCTAAAAATATGTGCCCTATTTTTGTCCCTCTATATCCATACTCTGAAACACTTTACATAATATATATGAACATGGGAACCACTTATCAGTCACGAGCTTTAAATAACCACATAGATCAGAAAATCTTTCGAGATGAAACAAATCTTGCACATTAATGGCTCAGCTGACACCTTAAATTTAGCTTTTTGCTAAAAGAAAATTAAGCATTTTCTTTTAGATGTAATGGAGATCATAAAGCATTAAAGTCTCTGTCCTCATATAGATTAACATCTAAGGGAAGAATTAGGTATTATTTAATGATATTAGCAACAATATTAACATGGAAAATTTTTTAAAAACACTTAAAAGGAATGGTATATTGCTGCTTAGAAACTTATGTTAAAGATGATTGGACAAGTAAAGAGGTTGGCAGAGATTTCTTAAGGTAAGGGACCATTTGTTTTGAGATCTGACTATTTAGAAAAAGTTCTTAGGGAGAATTATAAATAATGCCTCAGGCAAAGAAAACTTCTCATGAAATGTTTTGAGATATGGCAACAAGAACAAGGCCCATGAAGCAAGTTTGAAGAAACAAAAGGGTTCCTGAGGATCAAGATTTTTGAAGGTAATAAGAGAATATTCAAGGCATGATAGGCCATGTTAAGGATAAGGATTTTTTAAAGTTATGTTTTTTTTCCTTTCATTTATTTATTTATTTATTTATTTATTTATTTATTTATTTTTGCGGTACTGGGGATTGAACTCAGGGGCATTCTACCTCTGAGCTATACCCCCAGCCTTATTTTTTATTCTTTATTTTGAAACCGAGTCTCACTAAGTTGCGGAGTGCCTCACTAGGTAGCTGAGGCTGGCCGCGAACCCGGATCCTCTGGTCTCAGCCTCCCGAATGCTGGGATTACAAGCGTGCGCCACCACGCCTGGCTTCATTTATTTTTTTGATACTTACGATTGAACCTAGGGGCATTCTATCTCTGATCTACCTCTCCAACTCTATTTTTAAAACTTTAAATTGTATTTTGAAACAGGATCTCACAAATTTATCACTCACTGGCCTCTGACCTGCAATCGTCTAATATGAGCCTCACAAGTATTTGGATTATAGGTATTCACCAGTATATTCTTGTTAAATTATACTGGTGCATTATAATTATACATAATAGTGCAATTCATTGCTATATATTTGTAAATACAAAATATAATTTGCTCAATTTTATAAACAGCACCTCCCTTCTACCTCTCCTCCTCCTTCTCTCTGCCTTATTGTCCTCGGCTCTACTGATTTACCTATTTTTGAGATTTACCCCTCCTTTCTTGTTCCCCTTTTTTCTTTCTAGCTTACATGTATGTGGGAAAAAAAAAAAACCTCTTGACTTCCTGAGTATGTTTTATCCTACTTAACATAATGCTCTTCAGGTCCATCTATATTCCTGGGAATTTTATAATTTTCTTCTTTTTTATGGCTGAATAAACTCCTTTTTGTATTTATACCCCCATTTTCTTTATCCATTCTCCTGTTGGAAGATACTAGACTGATTCCATAAATTGACTATTGTAAATAGTGCTGCTATAAACATGGGGCATGTACACATCACTAGAGTGTTCTGACCTGAATTGACTTGGATAAGCAATATACCAAGGAGTGGTATTGCCAAGTCATGTGGTGGCTCCATTCCTAGTATTTTGAGGGAACCCCCAAACTTAGCTCCACAGTAATTGTTCTCATTTAAACTCCCACCAACTTTGTATAAGTATTCATTTGAATTATTTAACTTTTATTGTTAAATGTACTGCTGAGTAAAGGATTCAAAAATAAATATATAAGTTGAGAAGTTGAGGATAAAAGTAATGCTTTAAAAATTGTATTTTGAAAAAAAATAGATCTCATGGGAGAAGCAAACATACGTGGATGAGGAGAGACAAAGAGGCCATTGCAATGTTCTGTGTGGGATGTGTTTGTTTCAACTCCAGTAAGTTAGAAATATTTTGCAACTTAACATTACAGCTTGTAGCCTCACTTTTCTACCTTTCATTTTCCAGGTGTTTGGCAGCCTGAATGCTAGTCCATATATAATTTTTATATGGTTCAGAAGAATGTATTTTATAAAACCATAGGAGGTACATAAAGCCCACCAGGAAAGTCAGTCCAACAGCTGTATGAAGAAATTGCCACTAAATCCACATATTTGAGGTGTAAGTATCACCTATGGTACTTTACTAAATTCAATATTACCTAAATATTGAAACATATTCACATTAGGTAACTACTTAAAAGCCTACTAAATGGCTAACTGTATTTTTTTTTTTTTTTGCGGTATTGGGAATTAAACTCAGGAGCATTCCTCCTCCGAGCTAGAACCCCAGCCCTATTTTTTATTCTTTATTTTGAAACAGGGTCCCACTAAGTTGCGGAGGACCTCACTAGATAGCTGAGGCTGGCCTTGAACCCAGATCCTCCGGTCTCAGCCTCCCAAATGTTGGGATTATAATCATGCACCACCACACCCGCTGCTAACTGTATCTTTATATCTCTATTACTAAATACTTGCATAACTTACAAGTCAATGGCATACATAGAACACCTCCTTTGTGCAAAACACAGTCTGCAGTAATATTCTGGGCAACTTCACCACCCACTCCTACTCCTTGCAAAGAAGAACTTTCGTGACAAGGATGTTTTCTGTTACCAAAAAAGGATGGTATATTCCTATAGTCTCCACCTGAGAAGATTTATCTAACTTTAGTAAATTAATTTGGTCCCCAGACCCACCAAATAGCTTCATATCTCTGAAATTCTACAAGTCTCTTGTCCTGAAAAATTATTATACTCTTCCCACTCTCTTGGAGTCAGTCTTCTTGTTCTTTATCATTTAGCTCAAACATTGCCACAGCTAGGAAGTCTTCATATCTCTGGTCAGTACCCTAATTCAGGCCCTCGAAAAAGTGTTAAATATCCCCATCCTCTCTTCTCTAACATTCTTTAAGAGTTTACTTGTTGTACTTGTCACATGTAATTGTTTTTTCCTTATGAATATCTATTTTTCCCTCTGTAAATTCTTGGATGACTTTGTTTTGAATTTACTTGTTCCTTTCTAGACCTTAGTACTATGTAAATGATAGTCAGGAGATATTTGCTAAAGTTAACTAAGTTGGTGTCCCATAACGTCATTCCAGAGTCCTCTCTATGAAAATGCTTTTTTGAAAAATGTGTCTCATTCCCTGTATCTTGGCACTGATGGTTAATGCTAAAAACAATCATTCATTCAGGACATGTACCTTGCCTTTGACACTGATTAGATTGACTCAGTTAATAAGATTGCCATGGCATATTTATGACACAATAGTGCAAATAAGTTATTATTCCTGTAGATATATTTCAAATTAGTCTTATATTTTCTTTAATCTTTCGTTTGTAGATATGCCAAATAAGGGAATTGAGCATTCACGTTTTTCAAAATGCATTTTAGAAGCAATTTTGAAGTGTGAAGTGCTGAAATAAAATGTATTTATCTTTTTCTTTTATCTCAGAGCTCAAAATGATAATTTATTGTATTGAATTCTTAGGATCTTGAACTATGAAAATACATAAGAAATAAAGAATATAAAACTTTTTATAATAATTTGCTCTTTGACAAACAAAACTCAAATTACTTTTAAATCATAAAAGTATATTTTGAACAACAAACTTCATAATATTAACATCTTACACCAGCATAAATTTGCAATCGACAAAGTCCCTTAAAATATATCATTATTTCAATCTGAAAAATATTTTAGTAGTTTTGGATTTTTCAGTACTCTGCTAAGTATTGAAGCTACAAAGATAAATGTGACATTCCTGCTCTTCTACAGTTTTCTTTCTAATTTTAAAGACAAAATAAGTCATAATGTAATAAAGCATGATCATAATTAAGGTCAGTAAGTACCTTTACTGGGATAAGGGAGTTAATACTCAGTTTTCTTAAAATATATAAGGTAAGAAAAACACTATCAGTTTTTCAGCAATAAATAAATTCACAAACAATGATGCCAAAGTCTTACATTATAATCAGCAACTTACTGGATATGGGTATTATATTTAAAAAAAGAAAGGGGATACTCAGTAAAGAGTCTGTTGAATGGAAAAGATCATAGAAACCAAGGTAGATATTTTAATCAAAGAGTTGTTGAGAGAAACTTTGAATTTTATTAAAATTGTTCTTCATTATTCTCATTATATGGTTCAGGAACTAGAGAATATTATGCTCAATGAGAACAGCCAATCTCAGGAAGCCAAGAGTCATGTGTTTTCTTCCCACTGGAAGCTAGAATAAAAATAGGATGCAAAAGGGATATCAATCAAATGAGGAGAGAAAACAGTAAAATAGTGGAATGAGACTGGACGAGGTAAGTGGCGAGGGGAAAAACAAGGATTAAGAAAGGGAACAGTTCAAATAAGGTTATTCCCACATGAGGTTACACTACCAATCTCACTAACATATATTGGGGGGGGGAATTGAGGGGGGCAGGTATATGAAGAGAAATACACTAAGTGATGGGTTTATGTATGTGTGTAGCACTTTGAAGCTCACTGTAATAATTATGTATAATTACATTATATTAATAAAATATTATATAAAAAAGAATGATGCAAGCAGTTAAAAGCCAAAAAAGTCTAAATGGAGTGCTCTATGCAGAAGGTTGACAAGACAGAGGCAAGGAAATGGGGTGAGCATTCATAGCACTAAGTAAAAAAAATATATATATGAGAGAAGGAGGAGGAAAGGTTATAGCAATAGTAATGAGGAGAGGAGATTTTGTATATTTTGTGGGCCATAATTGTATATCAGTAAATATATGAGAGAGTATTGGAAGTGTGTTATTTTAGATATAGAAAAAAATAGCATATTCATAGAGAAAATATTGGGGAGAGTAGAATGGAATTGATTCCACATATTTAATATATCAGCTTGCCTGAGGGTGTTGCATGAGGAAATATTTCATTATATAAGTGAGGGATGTGTGTGTGTGTATATGTGTATGTGTGTGTGTGTGTGTGTGTGTGTGTGTGTGTGTGTGTGTGTTACTAGGGATTGAACCTGGGGCATTTGACCTCTAAGCTACACCCTCGACCCTCTTTATTTTTGTTTCTGCATATGAGAGAAAACATACAAGCCTTCACTTTCTGTTACTGTCTAATCTCACTTAGCATAATGTTTTCGAGGTCCATCCATGTCTCTGCAAATGACAAAAATTTGTTCTTCTTTATTGCTGAGTAGAATTCCATTGTGTGTATATCCTATAATTTTTTAATCCTTTTATATGCTGATGAATACCTAAGTTGGTCCCATAATTTGGCTACTGCGAACCGTGATGCTATAAACATGGATATACATACATTACTATAATATTCTGATTTCTGTCACTTTAGAAAGATACCCAGGAGTGATAGCTGGATCATATGGATCCATTCCAAATTTTCTGAGGAATCTCCACACTGATCTTCATAGTGGCTATACTAATTTGTAGTCTTACCAACCTATTATGTCACAAATTTTCAATTCTTCAAATATAATAAGTATTTGAATATTATTACAAAGTTACCATTTTATATATATATAACATATATATATATATATGTTGCTGAATTTAACTTGTCATAAGTGTTCTACATCTGGCACAATGAAACAAAATGCAGTAAGGCAAAACAAGGTCACTTAGGTAAACCCAAACCCAACATGGCTGGTGTCATTATAAGAAGAAATTAGAACACAGACAACCCACCAACTGAGGGTTGACCCTCTGCAAGATAAGGAGAGAAGCAGAAGATAAAACCAACCTACACTCACCTTGGATCCTGGAATTCCAGTGTATAGAGCACAGAAAGTTGTATGGAACACTTGTTTTGTTTTGTTGTACTGGAGATTGTACACAGGGATATTCTAGCACTGAGGTACACCCCCAGCCATATTCTACATTTTATTTAGAAACAGGGTTTCACTAAGTTGCGAGGTTGGTCTTAAAACTGTGATTCCTGTCTCAACCTTCAGCCTTCCTGGAGCACATCAATTTTTTTTTTCTTTCCCTCTCTCTCTCTCTCTCTTTTTTTTTTTCTTTTTCTTTTTTGTAGTAAGGGGATTGATAGGGACATTCTATTTCTGAGCTATACCCCAGCCCTACTTTATTTTTTAGATTGAAACATGGTCTCAACTACATTGCTGAGGCTGGGCTCCAACACCTGCAATCCTCCTATTTCAGTCTCTCAAAGTAGCATATATTTTAAGAAGGCCTCCGATAAAGCCAAAGGAGGATTAATTTCCAAAGCACACCTGGGCGTGGCTCATCCCACTCTAACATGATGTGCAGTGTGCAAGTGTAACTCTCACAGCACACACAGGCATGGCACAACACACTCAGGTTGTCAGGGGCAACACACAGGCACCAGACATGAGGTACAGAGCCCAGACCTGAGGCAATGCACAGGCACAACACTTGCCTGCCCCCCAACTGTAATGCTTTGACAACCAAAAGGAGTCCCTTGCAACCTGGGACTGAAAACCTGCAGCTTCTTCTGCCAAGGAGCCTTTCCACTTTGGCATTCTGACCACCAGTAATGAGGCTGAAGACTGACTCCGCCGGCTATGCTGATAACATAGGCCATTCCTCACTTTCAATTCTGGTTGAGCCCTGGGGAAGGTCAGGGCTAAAGACCTAGCTAGACAAGACTGACAACTTATCTGGACCTGAGACCCTGACACAGCCAGCTGAACTCCATGGTAAATGGACAGCCCAACCTCCTTTCCAGGTTGTAAGATTATACTAATCAACCTCTCTCTCTCTCTCTCTCTCTCTCTCTCTCTCTCTCTCTCTCTCTCTCTCTCTCTCTCTCTCCTCTAAAATATAATAAGTTGTATAAAGTTTGGGGTATTAATAAACAAAAATCTGTCTTGGCTGGGCTTGGTGGCACATGCATGCAATTCCAGTACTTGGGAGGCAGAGACAGGAGGATTACAGGTTCTTGGCCAGCCTCAGCTACTTAGTGAGGTCCTCTGCAACTTAGTGAGACCCTGTTTCAAAATAAAGAATAAAAAATAGGACTGAGGGTATAGCTCAGAGGTAGAATGCCCCTGGGTTCAATCCTCAGTACCGCAAAACAAAAACAACAACAACAAAAAAACCTGGCCATGATTACAATAAACACTCTTGAAATAACAAAGACCATGTTTTGATTGTTTACCATGATCTAGGTCTGCTCAGAACATCCAGCCTCCAGAATGTGTTTATTTTTTGTAAGAAACTTATTTAACCCCTCCCCCCAAGTCTATGGTATTTTTATTTAGTGTTGTTCACAATGTAATGTTTTCAACACATAGGAAGACATTGTGTATGTTTTTTTCTTGACCATACATGTTACATCTTCAGAAATATTTCTGAGGGAATGAATAACATGAATTTGGAGAAAACATAATTTTTTTAAATATTTTCTTTTAAAAATGATCCACTGCATTATACTAATCAATATGTTTTCTTAAATTCTATAAATTATTTTTCTTAAGTTTCTGGAAAACAAGTGAATATGTAATCATGAAGAATATAATGTAATAGGAAGTTTATAAAAAAAATTAACAAAAATTGTCAATATATTATCATTTGCATTAGTTATCTAGCTCCACAATGAATTATCCAAAATTTATATCTTAAAATTGTATATTATATACTATTGTCTCATATCTTTTTGTGAATGAGGAATCCTCGAGTATCATAGTTGGAAAATTCTGACTAAATCTCTCTCAAATTATTGTCATTGATTCAATCATGTGATAACTTGAGTGTGGCCAGAACATCTGTTTACACAAGGGATTTATTCCAAGGAATAGTAAGTTGATCTGGCCATTGGAAGAAGTCTTCAATTTCCTTCTGCACAGATCTATCCATAGGGGTGTTGTGGTCTTAAATATAGTAGTTGGGTTTCCACTAGAAGAGTAATCTAATAGAACAATCCAATGCCAAAGTATCATTTATGACCTTGCTTTCAAGTTGCGTTCTGTCATTTCTACAATAATCTGTTGGTTACAACCACTTAATTTCATTCCACATTAGAAGGAACTTAAACCAGTGGAAACTGGCTGCAACAGTCATATTGGTGGTATAGCAAGTTTTACTTTTCATCAAGGAAAGCATATATCTTAAAGGCTCTATAAAGCATTTTATAATTGACAAGATATATTACTGGACAGGTCAAATAAAGAGAATATAGGTTATGTTTTTAATATTATATTAGATAATTTTTCTAGGCATTATTTTATTTGATACCTTTTAAAAGAGCCATTATGATAGTGAAGCTGAATGTGTGTCAAAAAAAGTAAAAACTCTAATATAGTTGTTGTATCTAAATAACATTGTTTTTATTATCATGACTACCTCTTTTTCTTCCACAGAATTCCCAATAATTTGACCAATGTACCGATTGAATCAGTGGCACATTTCTCCCATTTTTGGGGGGAAATATTGGCAGGTTACATCACAAAGTGATAAGTTATCCTCACACATTATAAATCCTCATAATTCTTATTTATTAACTTTAATCCCAGATATAATGGTTTAGATATACAATGTCACACTAGCCCTCATGAAAACAAGGTAGCAATGTTGGAAGTGGGGCTTGGTTGCTAAGGAGGGGTTTCTGGGGATTATATAAGGATTTATCATCCCCCCTCCCCCAACCCTCCTCTCTCTCTCTCTCTCTCTCTCTCTCTCTCTCTCTCTCTCTCTCTCTCTCTCTCTCTTTGTTTTCTGGCCTCCATGTTGTGAGAGTAGAGCTTAGAATTCTCTCTCTCTCTCTCTTTCTCTCTCTCTCTCTCTGTCGCTTTCCTTCTTCCCACACAGCCATGCTTTGAGCTCCACAGCTACCAACCTCACAGGGACTGAATCCAAAAACTGTGAACAAATAAATCTTCCTTCTTGTAGGTTGTGAGTGGTCATGCTTATTGAGTCCAAGAGTCAGAATTTTGACCAAGACACATGCCAATGTTTGCAAATGATATTATCTTATACTTAAAAAAATCAAGAATTTTCCCCCAGAAGACTTCCAGAGCTGATAAATCCAGAGATGTAGTGGGTTACAAAAATCGGCACACAAAAGCAAACTCTTTTCTATACAACAATAATGAATCTCCTGAAGAAGAAATCAGGAAAACAATTCCATTCACAATAGCTTAAAAATACAAAAGCAGGAACAAATCTGCCACTAGTATGAGAGAAAATTACCAAAATTAGCTGAAATTAATCAAATAAAGGTGACTATACACATAACCACCAGAGGGTGCAATCGGAATGGGAACCAACCCAGATTTTGGAGGATCAAGAAACTGAGCCTCAAATGTCAAACTGGTGGGTTAAGAAGGAACTAAATATTTGAAGAGAGTAAAAAAAAGTGTTCTAGGCATAAAGCACAGCATAAGAAAAGGGTGGACAGGTATAAATATATACAAGAACCAAAAGGAGTTCAGTTTAAATGGACCATTGAGTCGGGCGTGGTGGCGCACGCTTGTAATCCCAGCATTAGGGAGGCTGAGACCAGAGGATCCGGGTTCTCAGCCAGCTTCAGCTACCTAGTGAGGCACTCTGCAACTTAGTGAGACTCGGTTTCAAAATAAAGAATAAAAAATAGGGCTGAGGGTATAGCTCGGAGGTAGAACGCCCCTGAGTTCAATCCCCAGTACAGCAAAAAAATAAAAAAATAAAAAAATAAATGGACCATTGATTTCAAGTGTTTATTTACCAGAAATGACACCAAAATGGCAAATGATGTTTAAATCATCAGAGACCAAGGATAAGAATAAATTTTCCTAAGAGCTATACTTCTATACTGTACTATATAACAATTTAGTTATAGTTGATTCTATAGCTTGATGCAATTCATATCCCGCACTAATATTAACTTCAAAAGCTGGAGCTTTTTAAAATTTTTTTCATGGTTGTTATTTAGAAAGTTTGTCTTCTATTTCTTTAACTGAGAGTATTTTTCTTTTCAATTATTGCATACTATCATGCAAGAGACTAAAATTTAAGATTAAGCCAATGTTTATGGTTCATGAGAGAATGGCATACAAGACAGAAATGTTGGAAAGAGTAAAGTGCTTAAACAAATTTGTAAGCTTTTACAAGTGGCCATTTTCACTTTCACATTCTGAATTTGGGGAGGTCACCAAATGATATATTATAGAATTTGGGAGAGAAGAAAGGATGAGTATCCAAAAAGTTTTCTAGCTTCAGGAGAATTTTTTATCTTGAAAAGATTTTCTTAGGATGCACCTTGGCATTGAGTGATCATAGTAGTTCCCAAGGATAAAAACATGATTTGAATTTCTTTGGTTTAAGCAAAGTAACGTGAATGAATTCTCCTAATATTTTTAACCTAAGTTGCCCTGTCTTGACTACTAGAGTAATGTGGAAGTTAAGTATTCAAGAAACATACGTCAAGTAGGAATAAAAACTATACTTTAGAACTGGATAATTCAAACCTAAGTGTGATAAAATTAGAAGGTAAAGTGCACAACAGATGCAGACATTGTAAATAAACCACTGTCTTAATGCCACCCCCTCTTCCAGTCTCATTGTACATCAGTAATAAAGATTGGGGATTACTAAAGGAGGAGACAGAAAGACATCATAAAAGTAAGTTATAATTACAAAATATGAAGAATATTTTACTAATGCATTTCACAAAATTTGAAGTTATTTCCCCTATTCACAGTAAGTATCAGGCACCAACAAGAGCTGGTTTATTATGTATAATTTTGGAAATGAAAATAAGCTCTTCTGTTTTCTTGTTCCATGGCTTATTATTCCTTTGATGACTTCAAAATACTATTACAATTTCCACAACTTAGCCTCTCATTATACCTTTATTTCTGAAATAAAATTTCTAAAGTAGTGTGTGGCAAACCAGTGGGAAGGCATAGCTGGATTTGAGGAATGAAGTACATTCATCACTGGTTAAGGAAATTATTTTCCTTTTCTGGCTATACCTCTGACTTTCAAATTATTATAGCGAGATACTTGAAAATAACATAAGCATAAGTACTTAAGCATTTATAGCATAGTAGTCACAACTCTTTTTGTCCTGAAGGAAAGTATATAAAATTTGTTCAGCAAGGCCCAACTCATTACAATATATGCAAAGTGGAATAATTCATAGATGCGTAGAACCACAGAAAACAGATACCATAAAAATTTTGAAAGCCTTCTGTGTTTTATTATCTCCAATTTCACTCCCTTCAGAAGTTCCATTCAATTACCCATTTCTTTATTCTTAGCACATATGTTCTCAATTTGCACTGTATCAATTTGCATTTATTTGTAGATTGCTGTTGGTAAAACATTTCCTAATGTTGTGTGAATGTACATTTATTTTTCTGTCTTCACGACTGGATTGAAATTTCATGCAGGACAAGCACTTAATTGACTCTCTGTGCCCCTTAGCTAGGACAAGTGCTCAATAAAAGTTTATTGAAAATGAAAACTCTTGCTTCAAAGACCTTTTTTTCTACCACACAGAGAAACTGTAAGGGAAAAAAAAAAAATGGCCTGACTGGACCTTGCAAACACTTTAACATTTGAGTACTCGATAATGACGAATGTCCAAAATTGAAAAGTAAATGAAATTGAGGATAGACAACATTTATGTTATACAGAATTTTAGTCATACACAAAGGAATTAATTTAGTTAATATGTTAAAAGAACAAAAAACTAAATCCACTGTACAGGGAGGTCAGGTATATGATCATGCAGTTTTCAGTGAAGATTAGATAACTGATTGTATAGATTGAATCACACACAGAATATAATCCAATAATCATACAAAATCTAAAATGCCCAAATTAGCCGGGCGTGGTGGCTCATGCTTGTAATCTCAGTACTTGGGAGCCCAAGACCGTACAAGCCAGCCTCAGCTACTTAGTGAGGCCCTCCAGAACTTAGTGAGACCCTGTTTCAAAATAAAGAATAAAAAATAGGGCTGGGGGTTTAGCTCAGAGGTAGAATGCCCCCTGGGTTCCATCCCCAGTACTGTAATAACTAGCTAACTAAATAAATAAATAGATAAATAAGTAAATAGAATAAAATGCCCAAAGTAGTATGATTTATTTAGCATATAATCTATTAGTAAAAATAAAAAAATAAAAGTATCATCTATGACTGATGTGGGTTTTACTTAAGAAAGAAGTACATGATGTTTCAAATGGCTAATTTTCATATTTTAAATTTTATGCAAATTATTACTTTATAATATTTATTTTATCAACAACTTATGTTAACCATTAACCTTATGGTCTAACATAAAGGTGTTATCCAAAAGCAATATAAGTGAGATAGATAAAACTTGTTCCTCTAATAAGATTATAGTATATAAAGTTCATATTATTTATAGATAATTCACTGTTATGAAAATGTTTGGGATTACTGGTTTAAATTCAATGAATTTCAGAAATTAATTCATATCAATTTGATTAGGTAATGCCAAAATATTTTTATTGAGAGAAAAGTATTAGAATTATTACAGGATGCCATTATCAATAAAGTACTTCAATAGGCCAAAAAAAAGCAACTATTTTAATGGTGAGTAATCAATCAACAAGTATCCTAGAAATATAGGAATAAGATAAAAGGTCCCTTCTTGGATAGTTACCCTTAAGTGGATTAAGAAAATTGTGCTAACTGCACATTACATTTTCTGTTGCTTTTCTTGATCTTGTATATTTTCAAAATGTTGTTTGGACATAAGCATATGTTTATTTTGCTTATACTTATAATATTAACAGAAATAAGCCAGCTAGAGGTGTACAACATGTGGGTTATATTTTTCCAAATGTGATCATAAAGCAATAATGTGAACAATAATCAACATACACAATATAAAACCTTTAAAAAGTCTAATGCTTCACATGAACTAGATTCACCATGACAGATTCACATAGGTTGGCTATACAGATGGGTGGCTATACACATGGGTGGTTTATTTTAAAACCTTCTACCCCCAGGAATAAAGCATTAGAAAAAAAATTTATGGTCATAAAATTTAAATTACACATCTATAAAAAGGGTAAATTTCAAAGTACTTTCTGAAGCAAACTAAAGGCCTGCTTATCAATGTGCTGTGGCCCTTATCCCTGTTCCTCAATTCTGACCCTAAATTTTGTTTTTTCTAAAATATATTTTTGGATATATTTGTGACTATATAGACATATTTTTCAATTTTTGTTTTCCAAGGGAATAGCTGCTCAGATTAAAAAAAAACAGTTGAAATGCCTCTTGAAGATAAATGGCAATCGTTGAGTGTGAATAACCTATTTGCTGGAGGTAAAAGAAAGGTTCTCTTGCTACTTGTAGGTTTCAATAATGGCTCATATGGCTCCAAAGACTCAACTGAGGAGCCAATTCTACAGGCCAAGATAAATGGCAGCACTCCTCAAGACTCTGAACTCACTGTGATTTTAACCTCAGCAATTAAGATAACAAAAACACTGGAGGCAACTAACTACTTTGCATTCTGGAAAAAAATATAGAGACAGTAAAAAGGTAGATAGTAGCAAGGGTTTAGTGAGGAAGAGAGAGGGATGAATAGGTACAGCACACAGAATTTTAGCATGATGTTGTCATGGTGGATTCATGAAATTATAGATTTGTCAAAATTCACAGAATGCACAACACCATGAGTGAGCCCTAATGTGAACTATGAGCTTTAATTTATAATATGGTATTAGTATTAGCTCATCAATTGTAATAAATGTGCTATGCTTATGCCAGCATGCAGACTTATTTCTCTCTCTTAATACTCAGATGCATATGTGTCTTATAATACATTATCTATGTGCTTACAGGCTTCTTTGTGATGGTCATAAGGCACAATTTCTCAAGTGACAGAAAAAAAATACATTGGAGAAGTAGTGGACAATCTATAGTTCCCATGTCTGCAATTGGTTCTGAGGCTAAAAACTGCTCATCATATTCTTTGTCTATGTCCTCATCAGGCCTAGGTTTTCATCTCATGAGATAACACAACCATTGATTCTCAGAGAACCTCGAACTTGCTTACCATGCCTTTGTAACTATGATTACTTTTGATTGTAACCTGACTAGATATGCCAAGAAATTGCCTAAAGAATCATCTTAAGTCTAGCAATACTTCTTCCTGCAATACTATATCATAGCAATTCACTTTTCTCATAATTGTTGGAGTTAAGTTATAAGAACAGTACGTTGTTTTGGTACTTGCTGCTATTTTACTCTCAGATTGAGGTCAGATGATCAAGCAGGAACATTAAGTTTAGATTTAAGGAAGCTCTGTGCAATATTCAGTTGAGCTCAGATAGAGTTGGCTAGGAGGCTCTGAACTCAGACCCTGGAGTATCTTACTTTTTAATTCTGGAGCCCAAGCTAAAGGGAAACGACTAAGAGCCCAGAGGTGAGCCAATGCATACAAGCACATCGATGATTTCAACTTTTAACAGATAAGGTTACTTGTCCATGCAAGTCTCATGTCCAAGCCTATCATCAGTTAAGTGGAATAATATCAGTCACAATGAGTGGAAGAGGGAGTAGATATTTGCTGATCAAAGCTAATCCAAAGCATTCCAGAGAATTTTAGAGTTAAGTGGAACTTTAATTCATGCAAGAAGCACCTGGATCAAAACATAAATGATGTAAAAAATTGATAAATACACAAGTGAATAAATTGGTGGTTATTTGTGAAACTAGCATATATATTTTTAGTATTAAAATGGATAGTCAATCCACTACTATGATTCTTTCTTCAATCATAACATAACTAACCAGATAATAGCTTGATAGAATCAAAGGAAAATAACATTGTTTGTGATGTGAATATTATACTGTGGTAGGACACAGCTCTCCAGAGTACTAAATGCTTAAAATATTTTTTCTTAAATACAAATTCTTAAAGCTAGAGTGATACCTCAAGTTTAGTCCAGCTTCCATAAAAGAAATGCAAGTGTTTTTTATAAAAAAGGTTAATAAAGGAAAATGCTCAAATGAAACAAGATGAACATCCCAATTGGAAAAAATATGTAAGCTTTGTCTATGTAAGAGAGTATCAGCAAGGAATCAAAATCTGAGGGCTATGTAGCTGTTGCTTACATTGAAGGATATTAGATCAAAAACACCATTCATGTTTTTAGATGATTACAGGATATCTTTGGAATTAAAACTTATTATGTTGAAAATAATGAGAAATAGAATAAAGTTATCTGTAATCCCCCAAACATTTTATTCTTTCTATAATAACCACTTTAAAATTCAAAGTGTATTCTTTGAATACTAATGCACATGGTACAATTTTTTCTTTCTGATTATTTCTATAGAACAGTTTTGTCTGTGCCAAACTTTATGCATATCCATAAATGCAGTAGCTCCTCTGAGTCAATGATCATGAATGTTTCTCTTATGGATGGTGCTGATGTACAACAATCTGCAAATCATTTCCTGTGTTTGACACAAACAATGAGAATGTGGAAATTCTGAATGGAAAAACTCATTTTCTCAAGGTACTAAATAACATTTGAACTACTGAAGAAATATGCTTTCAAGTCTTTTGATTATCTATAATTTCTCTTCTCATAGTATAGCTCTTCAATTTAAACCTACCTTCTCTGGTAGCATTTAAAGCATACAAAACAGCAGAAATACAACCAACATGCAGAAGATGATGGTGGGTTTTGCAACCAGTAGGCTGCTCTTGAACAATGTCACTGGGAGTCGTGTGCCTGTAGCATGAGGTAGATAAATATATTTGGTGTTTAAACTTAAATTTTAGTTTAAATATTGTTTTATACTAAGATTCTAGCAAGTAGGATTTCCGCTATATATTATTTCATTCTATGCTATCACAACAAATCTCATGTAAACCCGCATATTATTTAAAATACTGTTCAAATATTATTAGACAAGTGTATTATTTTGCTCAAAAGAATTGTGATTTGACACTATATTTTGCTTTCTTTTCCCATTGGCAAAAGGAATTGAAATCTCCTAATTGAATATGCTATTTTTCTTTTGTGTTTTTAACTGAAGCAATTATGAAAGTTGATGTCCTCTGCTTTATATAATATTAAGCTATAAATAAATTAAATATGAAATGACTTACTTCAACTGGAAAATAATTGGATGCAGTCGCATTCATCTCTAAATTATTTTCTCTCAACCTCAGAGCCATTTAAATGGAATTTGTGCTTTCTCTTAGATATTTTTGGATCTATGAAAATATTACTAGACATTTTGTCACTTTAATGTTCCAGCAATGTGATAATAGATTGTTCTTTTCCTTTATTATAAAAATCTGCTACATGACTGAAAAGAAGCATGAAGGCTTGCAATATTATTGTGTATAATAATGAAGTCATGTAGACTTTCATAAAAAATAACATGATTGGGTAAGATACTATATATTGAATAACTCCTTTAAAGTAGTAACTAGTAGCCTCTGTCAAAGCATAATCATTTTTGGAGACTAGGAAACATAACTATGCACAATCATATACATGTGCATGTAAATATACACATGCACATATATGTATAATACAGATGAGTCTTAGCTGTACATATACATTTGGACATATATGAAAATTTAGGCCTGTTATGATATATTACATTTATGGTATATATGACATTATAAATACTGAGTAGTATAATATATGAGTGAGTAGATGTTGGAAATCCAAATGCTTTTGCTTGAGTTAGGCTCTCCCCTCTTTCTAAATACCTCACATGTAGTAACCTTCTTTAGAAACAGGATCATTACAGGGGTAATCAAATTAAAATGAGGTAATTATGATAGATCCCAATACAATATGACTTTATAAAATACTTTATTGTTTCTTTATAAAAGTGGAAATTAGGGCACAAAAAGAGTTATGTATGAAGTGAAGACAACATAAAACCAAGAGGAAGGAAACATTCTTTTGACTGGATAGATTCTTTTACATGTCCCAAAAGGACAAGGACTGCTGATAAACACCAGAAGTTAGAAGTGGCAGGGAAGAATTTTTCCAGAGAGCAATGAGATTATTGAAGGTCCTGGGGAAATCTTCATTACAGACTACTAAACTCCAAACTGTGAGAGAATAAATTTCTGTTATAAGTCATTGTGTTTGGTGTTCTGTTACAGCAGCCCCAGGAAATTAATATACCTTCCTAGGCATTAAAAAAAAAAAAACTTGTAATAGTTAATGAAAATGCTTATGTGGATTAAATTTAGCCCTTGAGAATTTATTTTGCATCCTTAAGCACAGATGCATTTTAGTCAAATTTGTTGTTAACACAAATCTGAAATTGAGACACTATCAGAGATATAAGAATCAAGACTTAGAATTATCTCAATAGTTTGGAAACATGAGATGAAACAGATAGATATCATTTTAATAGGGATAAGTGAAGAGGAAAAATGGGCAAACTCCAAATGATGTTAAACTTAGAAGTATTTACAAGTTACAAATTTGAAGTAACATAGACATAAATTGTTAAAGAAAACTAACATAAGCTGGGCATGGTGGCACACTCTTATTACAAGAGTAATAAGTAATCCCAGTACTTGGGAGGCTGAGACCAGAGGATCCAGGTTTGTGGCCAGTCTCAGCTACTTAGTGAGGCCCTCCACAACTTAGTAAAACCCTGTTTCAAAATATAGACTAAAAAAAAATAGGGCTAGGGTTGAAGCTCGGAGGTAGAATGCCCCTGGGTTCAATTCCATGCTGCAAAGAAAATATATAGACTCATATCTAATTATGAATGTAATATTATAACTAAGCTTTTGCAGATCCTAATTATCAAAGAAGAGTATGTAAAAGCAGCAAACACCAAAATGAGTAAACAGATCTGCATTTTTCATTTCAGTATAAACCTGGCTATAAACCTCCTAAGTGGCTTAAAATAATTCACTTATCCTCTGGTGTCTCAGTATGATATATCAAAAGGAGATTTATATTAAATATTTGTTCCTAAAATCATTTAGAGCTAAATGATTCATCCATTTATTCAGTCTTTAATATTTATTTCTTGAATACCTACTGTGTTCTAAGAATTGTCCTCTACAATAAAGATTCAATAAGGAAGAGGGCAACTGAGTTTCATTTTGTAGGGAACTCATTTTTATGTATGACAGAAAATAATAAAAAAAGTAAACAATAATTTATATAACTGTACGGGTTGTATAAAATAAAAATGCACACAGTATCATAATACATTATTCTATAACACATTATTATTAACAATTGTCACCAGGTTGTGCAATAGCGTAGCAGAATGTAGCCTGATTTGATCATTCCAAAAAGTACATGTCTAACAAAACATCACATTTTACCAGGTAAATGTATGCAATTATTATTTGTTAATTAAATATAATACATTTTATTTTAGTTTAGTTTTAATGTGCTTTTATTGTTGCATTATAGTCTTGTGTCATAATGTAAATCATGTTGACAATGACATACATGCACATAGCACTTGGTGCCCCTCCATGCCTCCCCACCTCCGCTCTTCCCAGTACAGAGTACTGAAATTGAGAATGGGATTTTCATACATGTACAGAGTGGATGGTAATATTTCCATTAATGAACCTCAGTGTTTCCCCTCTCCTCCCTTTAGACCACTTTCCTGTTTCCAATGAGGTCTCTCCTACACTGTATGGAGTCCCTCTGATATCCCAGTTACTCCTTAGCTTGCACATATTAGAGAAAACATAGGATGTTTCACTTTCTATGATTGGCTAATCTCACTTAACATATCATTCTTCAGGTTCTTCCATTTTCTTTCAAATTACAGTATTTTATTCTTCTTTATTGCTGAGTTGGAATCCATTGTGTATATTTCCCATATTTTTGTAATCCATTCATCTGTTGATGGATACCTGGTTTGATTCCATAATTTGGCTATTGTGAATTGTGCTGCTGTGACCAAGGGGATATGCTTATATTACTGTACTCTTCTGGTTTCAACCTCTTTGGAAAGGTACCCAGAAGTGGTATAACGAGATCATATAGTGAATCCATTCTCAGTTTTCTAGAAATTTCCACATTAATCTCCATAGCAGCTAAACTAGTTTGCAATCCCACCAAGAATGTAGAAGAGTTCCTATCTCCTCACATTCTTGCTAACATTTATTATTATTTGACTTATTGATTAGGGTTAGGTGGAATCTCAGTGTAGGTTTGATTTGCATCACCCTAATTGCTAACGATGTTGAACATTTTTTTTTATTTGTCTATTGGCCATTTGTAGCTCTTCTTTTGTGAAATGTCTATTCAATTCAATTGCTGATTTCTTGATTGGGTTATTTCTTTTTCTAGTGTAAACTCTTTTTAAGTTCTTTGTATATTCTAGATATTAATCCTTTGTTAGAGGGATAGCTAGTAAACATCTTCTCACAGTCTTTAGGCTCTTAATGGTTTCCTTTGAAACCATCAAGCTGTAGCTGCTTACTTCACATCAAGTTGTTGGCTTCTTTGTTGGGAGTCTCTGGAGTCTGCAGTGCTGGCAGTACCAGTGTGGCTAGACAAGATGGCACCACCATGGCCTCTGTGGCCAAAGCCATTCCCCAGGGGAAGTACATGGGGTACTTTGTTATCCTCTGTTCTGTCTTCTGGCTTTGTTTCCACTGCCTTTCCATTTTTCATTGCTTCGTTCAAATTTTTGCTGCTTTTTTTTTTTTTTTTTTTTTTTTTTTTTTTTTTTTTTTTTTTTTTTTTTTTTTTTTTTTTTTTTTTTTTTTTTTGGTCAAGATGCTGCCTTCATGGCCATTCAGTTTTGAGTGTCAGTATAAATGAGATGTGCTGCATCCCATTCCCAGAAGTCCAATAAAACATTTTTAAAAAGACGTTATGGGATGAAGATTTGGAAGTAGAAGTGCCTGGATGTGAGAAAACAGAGTGTCAGGAATCTTTGGAATTGTGTAGACATGGGGCTGTCTTTTCTTGCACCCTTGATACTAGAGGGTAGTAGATCATTATATCTACAAAAATCTCACAGACTAAGGGTAAATTTGTGAAAGGGTTGAGTTAAAACAAGCCAGATAATAGTATATCTGCTACAATATTAATTTTACACAAGGTATGAGTTCATAGCAATTCCAAAGACCAATTTTGCAGATTTGATTCAAAATATTCAAAGCAATTTTTTAAAAAAAAATTGTGTGTGGTACTGAGGATAGAACCCAGAGGTCTTCTACCTCCAGGCCATGAACCCAGACCTCTATTTCATTTTTTATTTGGAAATAGGGTTTCACTAAGTTACTGAGAGTCTCACTAAATTGCTGAAGCTGGCTTCGAATCTTCAATCTTCCTGTCTCGGCCTTCCAAGTACTGAAATATCAAGTGTATGTTACCATGCCTGGCTCCCAATAAACTTTGAAATTATTTTTGAGGGCCTATATCTTATTTTTAACAAAGGCTGATGGAGTTTATTCTTAGTTCTATCTCCAAGTACCTGGAAGGTCATTTCTTACTTTCTCATCAGCTCAGTAACCCATTATAAATGGATATAATATTTAAAATAGACTCAAAGAGCCATGTTGAAATTAATGCATTTTTACATGGCACACTAAGATTTTTGCTCATTGCTTAATTTAAGGAAAAAAAATATCTCACCCTAAGAACATCTTAATGGTATTCTGGTATTGTTGAAGAAAATGTATCATTTCTGTCCAAGTAATTTCTTAAAACTAAGTAGACATTTGAATTTGAGCCAGACATTTGAAATTAAGGGTTTTTCATAATTTTCAATAAGTTATAATTAGAAAGAAAAAAGTTATTGCTTACAAACAATGTCATATAGTTAGTAGGAACAGTGATATGTTCTTCCTTGGTTTATAGAATAAATCTGTGTCCATATACATTTTTATACTGGAAGTGTGTGTGTGTGTGTGTGTGTGTCTGTGTGTGTCTGTGTCTGTGCATGTGCATGTGATAGATGGAGGGAGAGACAGAGAGAGAGACAGAGAGACAGAGATAGAGACAGAGAGAATGAGTTTCTGGCCCACTGCCATAGCAAACTAGATGGTATAAATTGACATGAACTTATCTCACTGATGCAGTACAGAGTTATGAACAGCAATCATACTACAGACCACAAGGCTGTTACTCAAGGGATTGGTAAATGATTGAGCTTTCAAGGAGAGTTAGGATTCCTTCTAGTTTTTTTTTTTTTCTTTTGCCCTGACAGATCTGAGTGAATAAAGGAAGTATACCCCATATTTTTCTAGTTGAGTCTAAAGAAATGAAAAGATTTCACAGAAATTGCCTAACAGTTATTACAATGGAAAGAGGCTTTTGAGTCACAAAAGTAATATGTCAGGACATTGCTATTAATCCACATTAGTGAGAGGGTACTGACTTAACAAAGAAAAAAATGTTTATTAATGAAATTAGACAGGAAATCTTTGTTATTGGAATAAAACTAAATTAATTGCAAGTAGAGTATAAGGTTGATCAATAACTATTAATCTATGGTCAAATTGAATACAAGTTTGATGTAGATTGTTAATATGACTTATCATAAAGAAAATGTCAGAAAACTTTTACTAGCTGGGGAAACAGTGATTTTTGAGTATGCTTGTTAAACTTCTTAAAAATAGAGAATGGAATCTGGTATGTATGTATTTCAATATATGTATTGCCAGCCCATAAATACCAAATTTGGTTGTGAATTTTAATGGTCACTCAATAAAAAGTCATTAAAAATCCATATATTTTATTTTTTATAAATGCATATATTTTAAACCAAAAATATAAGGCACAGTTTTAATGGAGAAAGGAAAATCAAACAAACAAATAAATAAGTAAGTAAAAAAAATAAATGGACTTTGCACAACTCTATTATCTGTGATACCCATATGTTGTTCATAGAACGTATTCCCATTAGTCTATTTTTTCTTCTCCAGTATATTAAAAGAATATGCATAACTTCTTTAAGCAATAGAGTCTGTACCCAACTAGTCCCTTTGGTTGGGAAATAATTTTTCACTGTGTTTTTAATCCTCTTCATGAACAAGTGTAAATTATTTTTGATGGACCATATTAAATGCTATTTAAGTTTCTCTTATGTCATTTAATTTACCATAGATTATTCTCTCACTATTTCTCATACATATTGTTTCATGCAGTCATCCTGTGAGTTATTAAACCATCCAAGAATTTATCACTTTGTTGCCTCCATTCTTTTGTATATGGTGTTTTGCATATCCAGATTGTTTTACATTTTACCTCCACCCTGCTCCCCAAAACATTAGCATTTAGACATGTGTGTATATAAACATGAACATGCACATACACAAAATACACAGAAATTACTGTTTTATCATGGGTTTTCTCAGAAGCAGACCCTGACAAAAAGATATGTATGCAAGTAATTTATTTGTAAAAGTGTAACACAATGTCTGTGATATAGTAGAAGCTATACACCATGAATTTAAGAAATAAGGATTAATAGTGTATGACGACAGACAATGCCTTATTGATGTTTTCTTAGTGCATTTTTATTACTAAAATGTTTCTATATGCATCATATTAAATAAGTCAGTTGGAATCAATTTCTACCCTTTTAGTATTGTAAAACAACTAAGCCACTAAAAACAAAAAAAAATGTAGACTTATCATTTTGCAAATTTCTGGCTCTGTAGCTCTGTTCAAGAAAACTAAAGTTGCTTGGTAAGCTTTTAGAAGAAAAACACATTTGGCAGTAGTTTTATGCTTTCTAGGCTTGTTTTTTACAAAAGCAACCATGCCCCAACTCCACGTAAGTTCAACGCGTCTGAGAAAATCATCTTCATAAAATTGTGTAGAGTCTGCTATCAATATCTATTTCAGTAGGCATATTCCTAACCCAATAGTTATGCTGCACTATTCTGGAGAATGCTTTCTGCTATTCTCATTCTGCAGCTTGACTCCTATTTAATGCCCGTATAGTAAGACCTCAGATGATAACCATCCTGGTTACTGAACAAGACTTTGCAGACCATACAGTCCAAATTTCTTATTTCATATTTGAAAAACTGAAGCATAGAAATTAGTATTTCCAATGTCACCCAGCAACTGCAGGGTGATACTTGAAACATTTATCCACTTGGGTATTTGCCTATCAACCAATCAAAATGGCACATCATCTGCTTCAAGTGAGTACTTGTTCCTGAGCAAAGTCATGCTAGTACATGGGGACTAGATGCTTTGGTAGAGAAAGAACTATGTATCAGCTTCAAATTATACACCACCTTCTATTTAATATACATTGTTTCAGTCAGCATTCTCATTGCTATGATCCCAAATCACAACTTAGAGGAAGAAAGATTTACTGAGGCTTCTAGTTGCAGAGGTTTCAGTTCATAGGGTTGGCACTGAAGCAAAATTGTTAGGGGCAGTAGTGGTAGCAGTAGTAGGGTGTGTAGAATACTGCCACTTTCATATCATAGAGGCAGGAAAAGGAGCGGATGAAGGAAGGGATGAAGGACATACATAATCTCCAAGACCATACTCCCAGTGACTGACTTACCTGTCCAACCAACCACACACTACCTGCCTAAATTACCACCCTCAAAATATATTCAAATTACTAATCAAGACCAGAAGCTTCATAATTCAATCATTTCACTACTGAATGTTTTTGCATTGCCAACACATGAACTCTTTCAGGGGACATTCTCTATCTAAACCATGACATAAATATCTCTTTAAAATTAGGTATTCACTACTTCATATTCATTTTCTCTTTATTTGAGAAATAAACTGAGAATGAGATCAACTTGGACAGAAGTATTTGTATATAGTTTGGAAGAGGTGTAGAGAAGATACTAGAAAAATGCTTGTTTTTCAGTTATCTCTTTGGCTCATTTCCAAACTGCGTAGAACATGCTTAACCAAATATAACAATTCCTTAAAGTCTAAATAAAAAAATAATAAATAAATAAATAAAATAATGTTTCCTGGAAACAGGTATACAAGTTAACATATGATGATCAAGTATGATCAAACTGACTACCATAAAGGTATAAAGTCCTGATTAAAAAACATATGAAGGAACAAGTATCAGTGAAAGAGGTTTTCATGCATCAATAGTGGGGGTTAAATAGTATTTCCCAAATTATTCATTTTATTTGCTTGAAATACATATGAAAATTTCCAATAAATGAAACCTACTATATTATTAATCTCTTAGTGTAATTTCTCTAAACATATCCAACACTTTCAAAAGTGTTTAAAAGGAAAATGTAAGCAAATACATCACAGCCTAGTTTTGCATTAATGCTATGAGAATTTTTAGTTGGAACTTAATATGTAATTCTTTATTTTAATGCACCAATATTATTTTTTGAAAAGATCATTTTAGGAGTTTTCACTGCAACATTAATTTTCATTGAACTCTATATTATCACATTTGTTACCAGGAAATTCAGTCCAATGTAGTTTGGAAGTGATGATTATTTTCTCAGTGGAAATAAGGGTGATTGCATTTAGAAATGATTCCTTCCTAATAATGATTTTTTATCTTAGCCACCTCAATTATAGAATCTATATGCTGGTGCCTTTATTTTTCTAATATAGCTATGTACAAATTTTTAACTTTGGTATTGAATCTGATTATCATTTTCTTTTAGATTAATATAGTTTTCCATCTATTAATATTACTAAAAGTAATAAAAATATTTCTCTATGTCATGTACAAATTCACACACACATACATGCACACATACCCACATCGTATATACTGCCTGTTTTTAATAATAAAAAAGAAGTCCACAATTAGGTAGGAAGCTGTTAAGATATTTAAGTCATCATAAAGGAAGAAGCCTTGAATAGATAGACAACCCTCTCCTGTATAATCTACTCCCTGGTTAGATAAGAGATTCTTTGAGGTCAGAGGGATCTTAAATTATTGTACTGCTACTTGGTTTCCCCTGCTTGGTTTCACAGTGGCTTGGATATTGTGGATTTACAGCAATAGTGTCTTCGAGTGAGAGTACTGAGACTGTTTAGCAAACAGGATCTCTATATGAGAGTTAGAGATAGCATGTGCTAAATGCCTACACAGTGCGTGATGTGATTTGCAGTAGGGATTATTTTATTAATAATGACAGGCTGCATTCTATATTATAAAATTCTTATAATTATTTCAACATATCTAAAAGGTTGAGAATATCGTACAGGGAAAGCATCTAATAATTTTAATCATACTATTATAAAGAACTACATTTTTAGAATTAGATCATTTTACAAACATTTTCATTGGAAAGTGCACACACTGGGTAAATTTCCATCAGCATATGTCTTAGAATTTTCAGAGAAATGGTATTTATTCTTAGCATATTTATTTTTCATTACTATGCATATTAAAGTGTAACCATGTAGAACAATAATCAATAATATGGTGGCATTCATATTTTTAATTCATGCCAGGTTGCCTGGAAATGGTTTATATTTAATATTGTACAGAAGTTAATAATGGATGATATGAATAAATATCCTCATCTGGGAATTATATTTAGCTAATGCTTGAGTTTCAACATAATCATGCAGCTTAACTTTGTGAAACACAGGATTTCTCTAAGAAGGTTGAGTAGAAAAGCCTTAGTCTTTCTAACAGCCTTCTTGTACGATCTAAGACATAAGATAAACATGCACGTGTCCAGGAGAAAAAAGCTCAGCTTCTTCCTTTGCTTTGTTTTGTCCATATCATTTTTATTTAAAAAATTTGTGTTTTAATGACCTAGGCATTTCTAATTAGTAAAATAAGGAATAGTGAAAAGTATAAACATAAAAATAAAATTGAATTTGAGAAGAATTTCTTTAATAATTACACATACACATGATTGATGAATGGATCAGTTCAAAGTCTATCATTTTGTTAGCCTTTACGAATGATTAGCACATTGTCTGCTCCATTAAAATATTGATCAAGGAGCCGGGCATGGTGGCACAGGCTTGTAATCCCAGCATTTGTGAGGCTGAGACCAGAGGATCTGGGTTCGTAGCCAGCCTCAGCTACCTAGTGAGGTTCTCCGCAACTTAGTGAGACCCTGTTTCAAAATAAATAATAAAAAACAGGGCTGGGAGTATAGCTCGGAGATAGAATGTCCCTGAGTTCAATCCTCAATACCACAAAATAAGTAAGTAAGTAAGTAAATAAATAAATAAATAAATAAATAAATAAATAAATAAATAAGTAAAATATTGATCAAAAGTGTTGGGGGTGTAGCTCAGTGGTAGAGTTCTTGCCTAGCATGTGGAAGGCCCTGGATTTAATCCCCACCACCTAAAAATTTAAAAAAAGAATAAAATAAAATGAAGTATTTATTGGTCAACACCTAGAATATATGTTGAAACTCAAAAAGTCCTTCAAAATAGGTAGATGAAGTGAGAGATAAGTAAAAAAATGGAAAATTTGATAAATGCATATAAATATATAAAAGGAATATTTGGAAATCAGTTTAATTTTTAAGAAAGTGCTATTGCCAAAAAAAAAAAAAGAAGAAAGCCTCTGGTTAAACAAAATTAATAAATTAGAATTAGTCACACATTGACCAATGGTTAACTGCAGATTAACAGACTCAACTTGAAGTCTTTACATCGAATTTATTTTTGAAAACCTTAAATTAGAATTTCTAATTTTTTCATTTTAATAATATATGTAAACATATATATGTATATACAAATATATGCACAAAAATACATAAAGAGGCATACACAGTGTGTGTATACACACATACATACACACAAAGCAGACTATCATCAACCTAGTGAGATCTTGTTTCAAAATAAAATAAATAAAATAGGACTGGGAGTGTAGCTTGGACGCAGAATGCCTCTGGGTTCAATCTGAAGTACCAAAAAAAAAAGTACTTGTACATTTTATGTAAAATATACATTTACAAGCCGGGCGTGGTGGCGCAGGCTTGTAATCCCAGCATTCGGGAGGCTGAGACCAGAGGATCCGGGTTCGCGGCCAGCCTCAGCTACCTAGTGAGGCACTCCGCAACTTAGTGAGACCCGGTTTCAAAATAAAGAATAAAAAATAAGGCTGGGGGTGTAGCTCGGAGGTAGAATGCCCCTGAGTTCAATCCTCAGTACTGCAAAAAAAAAGATATACATTTACAGACTAAAATGTCTTACACTTCAGCTGAACCTTAAATTTTAGCTTTGAAGCAAGTTATATAATAGTACAAAAGTAGGGACTTTATAATATGGAACTTGACAGAACTTTAATTATTCTGGTGTTATTTGAGTGCTACTATACTTAATTCTCTCATATACCAATAACAAAAGCAATAATAACTTTTAACCTGCTGCTAACATGTTTTTATTTACTCTTTACACAGTTCTGATATTTAATTATAGATTTTGACACCTTATTTTTGTCTGATTCCCTTTCTGTCTTCAATATTGATTTAGTTCAATACATTGAGAACAGTTATTTTCTATTTAATTTATATTTTTTTCTTATCACTCCTTTTTTATAGAGGGCATTGCATTTTTGATTAACTGAATATTGGTATTGGCTTTACTTATGAATGATGTCTTTATATAAGACTATAAATCCAATTGGTTGCATTCTTGACACATATTACAATTTGGAAAACAAAGACATTATCATGTATCTCAATATTAATATTGTTATTCTTAAAATGTTTAATATGAGCTTTTAAACTCAGCAAAGTATTAATTAAATGTCAAATGTTGACTAGCACCTTATTAAAAATCTGTCTCTAATTAGTTTGAACAAATATTAACAAGTGCATGCCACTTTTGTGCCACAATCTGTACCATAGATTGTACCCTATTTTGATGAGGACGGAGCATGCCATATTTTAATACTCATGAACCCGGGACAAATTTGGTTTTTGAAAGGAAATTAGGAGAAAGGTCCATGATAATTTATGCAATGACCTAGGGAGAAGAGTTTGACATGAACTGCGATTAATTATTTTGTTTGGATTATCGAAGTTACACATTGTGAGAGCATTTCAATTAATATCTACCTTTCTTTGTACCCATGTATTGTTACTTCATTAACCATCTGCAACTCCAACTATATTATTTCATTATTAATCATGTTCTTCTTAATTTCAGATTAATGTTTGAAATTCCAAGCATTGACTTAATATTTATTTTTTATTTGTTTGTTTATTGGTACATTGTAATCATACATCTTTGTGAGGTACAAACTGGTAGAGGCATACATGTACACAGCATTCATTTAACCCTTCCCGAATTCCAATCCTATTACCTCCCCCCTCCTTCCTTCTCAGGTATGATTTGCTGATTGACTTTGATATGTTTGTGAATATATGTCATGTGCCTTAAGGAGTTTCCCTCTATTCACCCCATCACCTTCATTTAGGTCTCCTTATTAGCTCATCTAAGGTTTCTCCTTCTTTGTCTAGAGTCCCTCCTATGTCTCACTTTCTCCTTAGCTTCCACAAATTAGGAAAAGCATCTGATCTTTTACTTTTTGTGACTAATCTCAATTAACATAATATTTTTCAGTTCCATCAATTTCCCTGAAAATGACATGATTTTGTTCTTCTTTATGGTGAAGTAAAATTCAATTGTGTACATATCCCATAGTTTTGTAATACAGTCATATTTTAAACTCACAATACTGTCTCTCTTTCTTCTTTAGCTCTATCTCCCAACTATTCTAGCAAAACTCATCCAAAGATCATACTTGAATCTTTCCTTAATGCCCTTGTTGTGTTTAATTTACATGGCCAAAAAGGGCAGAGAGCAACAAACCAACAAATATGCTTACATATTACCACATCCCAAAACAACTTCCTTGCCTATCAAAGAGAGCAGACTTTCCCATTAGATTCACTGAGGCAAAATAATGAATCTGCTTTGCAACGATTTGATGTGTGCCTTCATCACGTACAGGCTGTGGAACCCTGAGCATATCACTTTACTCCCTTTGTCTCAGTTTCTTCTCCATAAATTTGGGTTGTGATGACACTGCAGCTCTGTATTCCATTATCCAATTCTGAAATCCAGAACTCTCTGCAAAAATGGAAGCTTCTTTCGAAACTCAAATGGCTACAAATTCAGCCTGACCTAATCTTTTTCAAGGGGAAAAAAAAAAACTGACTTAAACTTATTTTCTAATCTTCATCATATATAAAGTGAATGCTCATGCTTTACTGCAGAAAAAGTCGTGTATTTATTTGCAAGTTGCTCTTCCAAATCCTCCCAAACACAATAAAAATATACTTTTTGCATCACCAACAAGGATGCATAAACAAATGTTTAGAACCAATGAGCTGCAGCTCTAGCAAAGAGGTGGCAACAAATCCGGCCCAGCCTAATTGAATACATGTAATATGAGACTTATGTCCTTACTTGTCCTGCATTTTCTAGACATGTACATAAATGATTGGATGTGTGCCTATATTAGGTAGTCAGTATTTTAGTAAATATGCCTTAAAAACAAACTTGATGGAAAGCAAATCTAATCTAACACCGAAGGGATTTAACCTGAAATTATGTTTATTTAAGGACAAAGAACATACAGGAAATTATGTCCTATGTCAAAAAGCCTTTTCAACTTGGAGGGGAAAAATAGAGTAGAGGTAGATACATTAGGGGGGAAAAAAAAAACCATGAAAAGCATCCACGCTTCCAATCTGGGATTAAGTGTAAAAATGATCTTCCTCTCAAATTTGGACAAAGAAGTTCAGTACAATTATCATCAAGCTGTCCTCTTTTAAGCCCTTCTCCATATTCTTACCTCTCATGCTAAACACTTCTCTGTGTTTTTCTCAAACAATTCAAACAGAATTTATACTGAGCCTAACCAAGTTGCCATACATCAGTCAACTCATAAGTGGGGCATAGGGGAAGTCTAAAGTGGTACATAATTATCCAAGAATATACCCATAACATATGGCATTTTAAAAGCCTGGGGACTATGTGGCATTCAGCCTCTTCATCCAAAAAGTTGAGGGTTTAGCTCCATAATTAGAGAACCAGAGAATCCTAAAAGCAGAGGCAGATGGAGTGGAAAAAATAGCAAAGCTCATGTTCCTCCCAAGTACTTACAATTGAAAGTATCCCACATTATAGCTAAAGTCCTATGTGCTTATTAGTAGGGAGAAATACACATATATTCACACACATATATCAGGTGCATTAATTTGCCTGGGCTGCCATAGCAAAATTACACATCTTAAATAACATACATTTATTTTTTTTTCCCGAGTCTGTGTGTGGGAAACGCAACAGGGTTAGTTTCTGATGAGGTCTTTATTTCTGTGTTTTAGGTGACCACACTTGCTATTTCTTCTATATCCTTCTCTCTCTCCTCTGAGGAATGTGGAGAGAGGGAAGGCGCTGGTGTCTTTTCCTCTACTAGCAGTGACAGCAGTCCTATCAGACTAAGATCCTATCTGATGTCACTTAATCTTTACTTTCTACTTATAGGTCCTGTTTCCAAATACAGGCATGTTGTGGATCACGGTGCCATCATAAGTATTTGAGGGAAACACATTTAAGTCCATAATATCAGAAAATATTCTTTGCAGGGCATTGTTGATTTCATAAAGAGCCTTGATTTTATTCAGATATCTTTCCTTCATCTTGCACAATGCCCAAATAGAAGCTGTTCCAATCCCAAGTGTCAGGGTTTGACTTTAGATAGAGCAGCAGTGCAATTTATTATCACACTAGGGCAGATTGAGTACTGAAAGCCATCACTATTTAATTATGAAGAAATAACAAGGAACAACACCTTTGGGTAAAACTGAGATGTAAGATCACCATTTGTCTTATTTAGTTCAGGAATGGGTCTACAGTCTCCAATTGGAAGTGTCTTGTTTAGATATTTCCTACGGGCTTTTGGAAAATCCTTCCTATTAACCTCCCTTGGACATTATCTTCCCCCACATGAAAATTTTAATCTGCTTTTATTTTGTTACCATCTGAAGATGACGTGGTCATATAGAGAGGATCTTAGGAAAAATAGAACTAAGGTCTTGAAATAAATTGATCTTCAATCTCAAAATTATTCTGGCACATGGGTAAGCATAAGGAGAAGTTTCTTACATTTAAGTCAGTTTGAGAATGGTTTTCTGTCAGAGCAAAAACGATTGTAAATGATTTGGCTTTTCTTAGAATTGCTGTGAAAAAAATATGATATTATGGTCAATTTCAGAATCCTACTTTTTCCGAACACCGCTCCTCTTTCTCTCTCTCTCTCTCTCTCTCTCTCTCTCTCTCTCTCTCTCTCTCTCTCTCTCTCTCTCTCTCTCTTTTTCTTTGTCACTATAATTATTCTCTATTGATGGAGCCTGAGAAATTCCGCTATGGTTCCTGTATCCTATGCCTTTCTTAGAACATGCAGCTTGCTCGACTAACAATAACAAACATTGCTTAAACTCAGTGTTTGCTTTCTGGACCCTTTTCTAATTCTGAGACTATTTACTTTTACTAGGAGACTGAATGCTTTTAGTTAAGAGCAATCGAAATGTCTTTTGCAAATACAAAACACAGACACACAAATTACTTATGGATTTTAGAGAATAGAAGAATGAATTACTGTAAAAGTTACATAGAGTAATTCTAATTGATGGTTAGATGGCTGCATTTGAGTAAACAAGGATCTTTAAACATAATCCTTGCAAAATGATTTATAAAAGATATTTAGAGTCATTTGAAATATTTTAACCTGATTACAATTTCACATATATGTCTGTTCCTGTTTACATTTATAACTCCCTCTAAATATATCTGTATACATATATAAGTATATAAATAGTGTAAGATATATTGTTTAGTTTATCTCTTCTACAGAGTCTCAGTATGGTTTTAATTATCCAAGTATTTTTGAGAAGGAGGAGGAGGAGGAGGAGGAAGAGATGAAGAAGAAGAAGAAGAAGAAGAAGAAGAAGGAGATTGTGAAATATGATGAACATTGTAAATCAATAAATATTACAAAGACAATTAAATTTGGCTGGACTCTAAGATTTTAATTACGAAATACATAAGGATAGCGAGATACATAGTCTTTAGACAAATGAGTAGAAAAAATATGGCATTCTGAATTAAACTCATTCTTCTATTCTCTAATCTCTTCCAAGTACATGAAACCTTTGACAAACATCAGTGATAGACACTTCTGTCTTCTAGCACACATTCTCTATTTATTTCCTTTAGTCAATGACCTTTCCTCCACATTTTATACTAAACACATGGACAGAATCTGCATGCCACAAGTTTCCTCACAGTTGTGAACAGTCACATGCATGAATTCAGTAATTTGCAGGTAAACAGAGATGACATGTACTATTTCATAGCTTTGGCTTGAAAGCATTGTGTGTGAGGTCTTTCATTCTCTCTTATTCTTGCTATGGATTGGAGTTAAAATATGGCTATGCAATTGGCCCCCACATCCATGAATTCTGCATATGCACTCCAAGTTATTGTGGATCAAAAATATCTGTATAAAATTTTATCTGTCCTGAACACAAAATCCTTTTTTTTATCACTATACTCTAAATACTACATTATAATAACTGTTTATATAACCTGTTTACATTGTATTAGGTATTATAAGTAATCTATAGATTATTTAAAGAGGGGTGTATTGCAAAGATACTATTAAAATACTATACCATTTTATCTAAAGGACTTGAGCATCCTTGGATTTTGGTGTCCCTGGGGTTCCTAGGATCAATCACCAATGGATACCCAAGGATGACTGTATTCATTCTCATACATGCAGAAAAGAACCATGCCTTAGGCAATCATGAAGCAAGGAGCTGGACCTTTAATTTGGGGGAGTAGTTTTGAAATAATCATTTTTTATAAGTCACTGGATTTTTTACCATCAACTTAGCCTTACCTCTATGTTATCTACTCAATGAAATTATTGTCATTTTAGTGCAAATATCCAAATGTTAGCATATGGGAAACTCTATGCTCTTATTTGATGGTGAAACTAATATAAGACAAAATGCACAGTGTTTGATAAAAATACTAAGCCTAAAAATGAAACCAGAGGAGATACACATGTGCACGAAATCTGCTCCCACACATATGGAAAAAATACAACAAATAAAACTATTTTCATTCATGTAAGACAATCTTACTTCATTGAAAATATTTAATGATAATTTTCTCCTTAGGGCTCAACTCAATGACTACTTTAGTTTTTATAATCATGAAGCACAGGGCCTTAAATACTTTGCCATAGGGTTTAAGAAGACCTGATCAATGATTTCTTCCAAGATAGGCTTTCTGAAATTCAAATTGCAATGATGTTTTGCAAATAATTTGACCATCACAAAACTTCTAAAAATAAATGCTCATGAAAATGAAAAGCTTGGCACCCTCCAGAGGTACTATATTCGCCCTACAATTCATTATCTCCATCTTCCTGTTCACATGAAATTCCTGAAATAGTGATGGAAGGAAATCCTCTTAAATTATTGACAGATACCAGAGATGTATGCATGCAGAAACTTGATCAAGCTGTATTTAATAAAAAACATGAATATCAATATCTAGTTGAGTTAAAAAGTATTAGCTTGTAAGGAGAAATATTTTCTGTTTCATTAATTTTATAGTGAGTGGCAATTTCCCACACATCTCATCTTACTGAATAAATTTGTTCATTAGCACAAAAATAATAATTCATATAATGCTCATCTATGTGAATACTCAATTTTTATGGGCAGTCATGGTGTACTTTAAACATTTAGTCAACATTTTAAAAATAAATTTTAGCCACAGACTTAATACTTTTGTGAAGTGTGGTACAAAGACAAAGCATATGCTAGGTATCCTGATTTAAAAACAAATAAGAATATCAAACTTGAAAGCAGTCCTATTAAAGATATGATTTTATATAAGTACAAATATACACACATGTATTTGTATACCAATACATATAGGCAAAACAATTACACACAATGTATTATGCGAAGACATATATATATATATATATATATATATATATATATATATGCATGTGTATGTAGATATACATAAACATAAATATATTGTCTGTGCAATTATTAATAAAATGCATGAAGACTGAAAAAAATTAAAGACAAAATACCCTTGTCATCATTAATCCTTAAATGCCAAGCATCTTTAAAATGTTAACTATTGTGATAGGCTGCTAGGGATTCTGATTAAAGTAAAAAGTATTCATCTTCAAAGAGCTTTTTTTTAAAACTTTATAGAGCTTTTACCTTTAATTCATAGCATTTAAAGGTTTTTATAATGTAGTGTGTTACAGCTACCATACAGGAATATACTAAATGTTATGAATTTGCCAGAAAGAGGCACTTAACTGGGTCTGATGTGGGAAAGAGTGGAAGAGGTAATATTTCTAGAGTGGATAATGTTGAGACTTGTCTTGAATTGCAAACAGAAGATAAACATGCACACCAGATATATCAACATATAAAAGAAATGTTTGTGTAAACACAGAGCATTTAGGGAGCTGCATGGAGATTGATATGTCTGGAGAATTCTGTGCAAATAAGATAATGGCCATGCTTAAAAACAGATGCTGCCAACTTGTCTCAGTTACACCCTTAGCATCGCTTAGTTTCCATCCTCCCAAAAGCAGCTTTGATAATGCATCAACCATCCTTTATTTTTAATCATTCCATGTCAATTATACAGAATATTGGTTTCACTTTGGCATGACTGTGCATGCAAATATCGTATTTTGATAATGATCAATGAACCCCACAGACCGCCCCTCCCCTCTCCTTTCTCATAGCATTTCTGTTTCTTTCATTATCATTTTTCCTTCCTGGATTCCACATATGAGAGAAAATATGAGATATTTCTTTTTCTGCGTCTGGAATATTTTGTTTAACATTGCATTCTCTAGCTCCATCTATTTTCCTGCAAATGATAAAATTTGTTTCTTCTTTATGGCTTAATAATATTCAAAATGTGTATATATATACCATATTTTCTTTATCCATATATGCATCAATGAATACCTAGTCTTATTCTGTAAAGTAGCTCTTGTTAATGGTGCCACATAAATAGTGATATGCAAATATCTCTCTGGTATGCTGACTTTAATTTATTTGAGTAAATGCCCAAGAAAGGTGAAGATGGATCATATGGAAGTTCTATTTTTAGTTTTTTGAGAACTTTTTATTCAAATGCTATCTATTCTAATTTTTTTCTCTCCACAATTCTCAAGCAATCTGATCACGCCAATATTATCAAACTTATAGAAGTTTGCACACAAAAGGTAATGATTCCAGGTAATGTGACTTGAGAAGTTTGTATGATGACATTTTAATGCTGTGTTTTATTACTTTCATGTTTAACCTCTTTGATTTCTCCTTGTCAAATTACCAAGCATTTTGACACTCATTTTCCTGATAACAAAGACCATGTACATATATTCGATAATTTTTATGGGCTAACACACTTTGAATGCTTCAACCGTCTTAACAAAGATAATAATTTTGTACTAAAATTAAAATAAAACATGAAGAAATAGCATGTAAAACATAACTAATTTGATTGGGGATGGGTGGGGAGAATAGGACAAATTTTCAATAAAAAAAAACTTGTATTGTCCTCAATAGATATTTTGCTTGTTGAATATCTTATAGATATTGAACAATAGTGACCAGTATATATAGAGAGCATATATTTTACTTTATAGAATATTCTGCACAGTCAAGAAATTTCATTAACAAATTTATGCATTTTAGAATTTCCTGTGGTTTTATTATAGTTTCCTGTTCACACTCTAGTGTTCAAACATAAAGATGTGACTCTGTTCATGTTTATGCTGATAGTATTTGAAATACACTGAGGTCCATGCTGCCAACTATAAATACAATTTCCTCTTTAAACTAGAAAGTATTTTTCTTAAGAAGTAGTTTACCCTAAGTCTGTTTTTCTTCCACTTTTCCAAATTTGGCTTTCAGGACATTCCATTCTAGGTCAGTTCCTCTTCATCCTAAAATTTTGGTTGCATTGTAAATACAATTTAAACTTTACATTTATAGATTTAATGTCATATGTAAGAGTACTACAACAAAAAGGAGCACTTTTCTATTTAATTGCTTATATTTGTAAATTGTGTATGGCTTACAATTCAACCCATATGTAGCAAATTGCCTTTTAATGGTCTACCTTATAAACAAGGATAGTGTGTGTGGAGTTACAGAGATTTGTAATAGCTTTTGCCTAGGGCATCTTTTTGCAAAGGATGAATTGCAGCTACTGACTAATTGTTTTTAAAGGTTATGCATGGCAGGGACCTAGGTTTTCCACAAATAAGTCATATGAGTAATGTAGTAAGACTTAATAAAAACTAGTTGCCATAAATAAATATAAAATAATTTAGTATTAAATGTTGAAATAATGTAAAATTATGTAGACAGGAATACTCAATTAATTTAGATGACTACGTTGCTTGCATAAATCACAGTATATTTTTACCACTTTTCTTTTCCTCTTTTTTAAGTCTACTTCTGTCAAGAGTAATACTCAATTATTATTTAGAGGAGGTAACACCTATTTCTGAAAAGTCTTAATGCAAGTTTAAGCGCTAATAACTTCAGAAGCATGAACACTAAAACTTTAAGTTGATATTTTAATATTTAATTTCCTTGGACATTAAGATAATTTTATAAATTTTGAATAACAAACATTACTTTTTGTTCATTATGATCGATGATGTCTACATTGGCTAAAATATACACATTTTTAAAAATTGGGTACTATCTGTTCTTATCTTTCACAACCTATATATACCTAGGTTTAGATGTCAGTTATGGTACTATTTGTGGGAATTCAGAGATTAGTTAACTCTTTTAAAAACTGACTCAATAAGCCAGGCATGGTGGTGCATGCTTATAATCGCAGTACTTGGGAGGCTGAGATGGGAGGATCCGGGTTCCTGGCCAGCTTCACCTACTTAGTGAGGCCCTCCGCAACTTAGTGAGATGCTGTTTCAGAATAAAGAATAAAAAATAGGACTGGGAGTGTAGCTTGGAGGTAGAATGCACCTTCTTGGGTTCAATCCCCAGTACTGCAAAAAAAAAAAAAAAAGAACCAATAATATTGCCTTGCAGGTTTCTTGTGAGAAGTGATGAATATACATATATACATACATATACACACACACATATATATGAATATACATAGGTGAATATATTATATGTAAATATATTTAAATATGTTTTTACTTAAATATATATGTACATTTACATGTGCTTCTTTTGGTGCATTATAGGCTCGCACCATAATGTAAATCAATTTCTAAAATGAGATATTACGATTCTACAATGGAATCTGAAACTTTGTAGTTATTACACAACTCAGGCATTAAAATTATTTTTCAAATATTTTTTTTATTTTCTTTTATTTAAAACACAGTAGATATCTGGGTGTAATGGTTCATGTTTGCTATTCCAGTACTTGGGAGGCTGAGACAGGTGTTGCCTTCAGCAACTTAATGAAACTCTGTTTCAACTTAAAAAATAAAAAGTGCTTGGGGTGTAGCCCAGAGGTAGAATGTCCCTGGGTTCAATTCCCAGTACCAAAAAATAAGTAAGTAAATAAATAAATAAATCAGCAATACATAAATAAATAAATAAATAAATAAATAAAAAGTAAACAAATAAACAAAATCACAATAGGTGACTAAGCCCAACTGAGGAGAAAATAATATTGGCATGTAAGTAGAACCCAGAATAAAAACATACCCATAATATTATCCAATTAATATGGCCTTTATAATTAGTTTTACACTAAGATTTATTCTTACACTTAGTTTTACACTAAGACTTTTGAGTATAGTCTATCATTTGATACAGAAAATAGTATTGAGGCAATCAATATATTTTTTCCACTCTTTCATCATAACTGATATAGTACAGAAAGGTGATTAGGATCTCCATTTGAGTGAGATAAAATTGGATGCTATTCTTCACTCTAACACTTACTAGCTACATCCATTTCTTAATTTATCACCACCTAACCTTGATTTCCTTTTGCATGATATATGGGTATTTTGAACCCAACAAAAATGCATTTATGTGACCCAGCCTTTGTAACTGAGGAGAAATGGACTCACTCTACTTATTCAACATTTTTGTGAAATCCAAGGCTCTTCCCAAGATTTCTGCAGAATCCCAGCATGTGAGGTGATTCTTGGCTTCTGTTCTGGAGACATCTGTGGCTTTCTTCACCAGAACATGCTACATATGTTTCCTTCAGAAAGCACAAGCTTTTTCTGCACAGTTTACTCTTGTATGTCCAAAATGCCATAATTCAACAATAAAAATTTTGTCAAATGATGTAATTAAAGGAATTTCCCTCTATGTCCAGATTTTAAATCTCTCTGCTCTTCAAATTAATCATAATTATTACTAAGGATCTCAAGATTATAACTGGAAAACAACATAAAATCACAATATCCTCCTCTCTCCTTCTGCCATCAGAGAATCAGCAGCACAGAGCTTTATTTATTAAATATTTCAATTTGTATCTCCCTACTTCTTAGAATACAAAAGCATGCGTAGGGATTCTGAAAATAAAAACATACTGTCTTCCTCTTAGTTTTGTTAAGTAAAAAAAGTGGGGTGGGGGAATAATGTTTATAAAATTCTAAAGATGGTGTTGGGTGTACAATAAGTTCTCAGTAAAAAGATTTTTCCATAAAACAGGTGGGATTCCATACATATATCAACTCTTTTGTCAGGGACTCAAGAACCCATAAATCTAAATTGGCACTCATTTACTAGATGAGAGAATAGAAACTGGAGAGGTCAATTAACTTGTCCATAAACACAAAACTTGTAGGAATAGATTCAGGACTGTAAATAAAGTGTAGATAATCTGGCAGTATTTAACAACTGTAATTTTGGAAATGCTCATTCTCAATCTGTTGCTTGCCCTATCAGAGACTAGAAACTATTCCTATAATACCAGTGAACCATAGTTAAAGATGCATAGATTTCTCAAAAATTTCTTAGTGTCTTTCTGGGGGTACAGTGCAATATAAAAATAATGATTTATAAAAATTTGTTTAAAATATTAACATGGGACGCTTAATGTCTCCCAGCCCTATATCTGTAAACATTTTCCCAATTGTCTCCATTTTTTCCATGACCTCATAATCAAGGTTACATGCAGTTACTGGTGTGAAGAAATATATTTGCACAAAGAAAATTGTTTCAGGTTAAAGAGAGAAAATTGTTTTAGGTTAAAGACTAAGATCTGGTATCATCTCTTCAGATCTTTTTAGAAAGTTCCTTTGGGGAAGGATAATAATTTTTCTTAATGGGGAATAAAACAGTTCAATTATTGTGGAATGTTCAGCAAGTTACCTGGCCTCTACCCACTAAGTGCCAATAGTACCTCTTCATTTGTGATAGCAAAAATTATCTACAAAAAAAAGTTAGCAATCGTTCCCTGGGTAAAAAAAAAAATATGAACAGTAGTTTTAGATTTTTAATCAATATGTGATTCTATAGTGACTTTCAAAATTTGGTGAGAATCAAAATAAAGAGAAAGACCCTGTGTGAGCCCCACATTGGGAGATTCTGGTGCACTGGGGTGCAGTTGGTACAAGCAGTCATTTTTATACTAAATTCCCTAGGAGGACACACACACAAAAGACTAAAAAATGTCACCACAGGAAACAGTGAGCATGAGACTCTACTAACAGAGGAACACAAAAATAGATGATCAGTAGAGATATCATAGAAAGTCTGGCTCTATGGTTCTGCATTACCAAGAACAGGGAGAGATGTATCTACCCAAATAAACCTAGGGATGATTGAAATATATACCACTGATGTATACACTAATGAGGTCTGAGAGGAAAATCCTGCTATGTCATTCACTTTCAGTAGGCTCATTTCAGACTGGACCTCGTGTTGTGACAGAGAAGCCTTGTAGTGGAATAAGGGTTATGATGGGTCAGCCAAGAATTTACTTTGGGGATTTTTATTACCCATCAATTAGTGTAAAGGCAGAATGACATAAGGTCCAAGAACATGAGCCTCACTATATATGATTTCAAGATTCATTGCTCACTGGCCATGTAATTTTAAAATCATTACCCTAACATCTGTGTGCATGTATGTTTGTATCACTTTCAAATTCACTATGATGTATGGTTTCAATACACCAATAAAATTATTTAAGAAATAAGCGCTTATTTCTTTCTAAACTGAAGTTTTTTTTTTTTTTTTTTTCGGTACTGGGGATTGAACTCAGGGGTGTTCTACCTCCGATATACCCCCAGCCCTATTTTTTATTCTTTATTTTGAAACCAAGTCTCACTAAGTTGCGGAGGACCTCACTAAGTAGCTGAGGCTGGCCGCGAACCCGGATCCTCCAGTCTCAGCCTCCCGAATGCTGGGATTACAAGCGTGCGCTACCACGCCCGGCTCCTAAACTGAAGTTTTCTATAGTTACCTGTGGTAGATACAATAATAGCACCTGAAGATGTTGTCCTCAGAATTCCTCTAATCTGTAAATATGATACTTTACAGGGTGGAAGGGATTTTGCAAAAATGATTAAATCGAGGATCTTGAGATAAAGGCTTATACTGGATTATCTGGGTAGGCTCAGGGCAACCACAGATGCCCTACAAGAGGAAGGCAGAGGGACACTGGACTATACAAGAGGAGACATTTGTGTGACAACGGAAAAAGAGATTAAGTCAAAAAGTGTCTGCCCTCTCTGGAGAATAGAAGAGGTATAGAATAAATTTCTTTCCTGGAGAGTCCAGAAAAGAACTGACTTCACCAACACTGGATCTTAGCTCCACAAAAATCACTTCCGACTGACCTCTAGAACTATAAGAAAATTAATTTGTGTTGTTTTAGGCTATTAATATGATGATAAGGGGTTACAGAAGCAACAGAAGCTAATACTTTCATTTGGTTGATAAGAGCATTGTTTGAGGTTATACAAGTAAAGCATTTAGAAAAGTGCCTTTCATATGGGAAGTATAAATAAGTATTACCTGTTACCATCAGTAGCATACAATTATGCCTCTAAATTTCAACTTTGTTTTAAAAGATTTATTATTAACATAATAACTATTATCTATAATAGTTTTTAATAAACATATCAATGATTTGCATACAGGAACAGTTAAAGGCTTCATAATACTACCTGCATTGAAGAGTTGCCCTAGAGATTCCAATACTAAAATCCACTGACCCAAACTATATTAAACTCACTTTTCATCTTAATGGAAATAAAGTTCCCCTATGAGGAAATAAGATGTCAATATATATTTTAGAGTTGTAGTACCACAACTTATCAAAGTCTACATTTATTGCAGAAAACTACTACCAATAATGTTGGTTCCTAATTCCAAGCTACAACATTAAGTTCCACGTATATAATCTTATCACATTTGCTTAAAAGTATAGTTAATTAGAAGTTATTTTTGAAAATGTTCTTCTTTTAAATTATATACTATTCTCTGTGTTTCAAAAATAATGATAGCTATGTAAATAAATCACATATACTATGAGTAGAAAACAAGATGGTCTGGGCTTGGTGGCTCACACCTGTAATCCCAGTACTTGGGAGACTAGGCCTAGAGGATTGCAGGTTTATGGCTAGCCTCAGCAACTTCGTGAGACCCTGTTTCAAAATAAAAATAAAATGGAGCTAGGGGGTATAGTTTAAAGGTAGAATGTGCTGGATTCAACTCCAGTACCCAAAGAAAAGAACATGAAAACCTTTTGCTTTTCTATACAAAAGAGGCATATTAATCTATGATATTAAAATTATAGCAATTTATATTTTCATAAAATAATTTATAATATGCTAAATTAAAAACACATAGCCAGGTGTGATGGGGCACGCTTGTAATCCTTGTACTTGGGAGGCTGAGACAGGAGGATTGCAGGTTCAAGGCCAGCCTCCGCTATTCAATGAGGCCTTCCGCAACTTAGTGAGACCCTGTTTCCAAAGAAAGAATTAAAAAATAGTACTAGAGGTGTAGCTTGGAGGTGGAATGCCCCTGGGTTCAATTCTAAGTACTGAAAAAAAAACTCACATAAAATAATGTATTTGTATAATATCTACCAAGCAGGCAAGGGATGTATCCTGCTATTAGTCCCATAGTGAAGATAAGAAAATTGAGACAAAAGGGTTTTAAGGATTTACCTCACACTATCTTCTTACTCATGGAAGAGAAAGGGTTATGGTTATAAATCATATCTTGTGACTCTTAATTTGAAATTTGCAATACTTTATAATAGTTGTGAGGAAGAGACTTGGTGAGATATTTGCATGAATTTAATACAAGGAAACAGACAGAGAGGTAAGATAAAAGAACCTATGATCTCAGCAGCACAAACACCACAGTGCCCTACATCAAACTTCTGGACAAGAAACGGCTTCTCCCTATACCAGGGAAGTTCCTTAGTAGTGTGTGTCACTAAAGCCTGTGCTGACCAGCCACACCTAATTTCCTTACCTGTCCTCTCTGCTGGATAATTTCTAATGACATCTACCCTGCTGCTATTTGTTTGCATCTTTGTTTGCTTATTACTTACTTATTTATTAATTTAGTTTGTGGTACTGTGGATTAAACCCAGGAGCATTCTAACTCTGAGATACACCCCAAGTCCTTTTTATTTTTTTTTGTTTTGAAAGAGTATCTCCCTATATTGCTGAGTCTTGCTACTCACTGAGGGCCTGTAATCTTTCTGTATCAGCTTCCTAAGTATTGGGATTATAGGTACATGCCACCACACCTGTCCTCTGTACTGTTTATTAAAAGATGCATATTCTCCTAGCAACTATTTGAGAAAGCACCATGGGATGGTGCTCTAGCCACAGCTTGTCACCTCTGTTTGTTCCATGTCCCCAGAACAATCTGCTGTGGCTGAGGCAATAGATAGCTTCTTAATCAAAGTGTTAGTTATATTATAATGTTAACAAGGGCTACTACACTGGGATGAAAACCTTGTGGTACACTGGGGCTGTGGATACTAGGTACTAAGCATGAAAGCACACTTACCACACTCTGACCAGACTGCTACTACATTACACCATACTACTGAAGATTTACTCTTATATTAAGGCAAAATGAGAATTTTATTCTGCTGTATAACATGTATTATTTGCTGTTTAATAGCAACATATTTTCAAGGAAAGTAAACAAACTATAAAAATGGGATGAAAAATACTCTTAGTATTCCACAAGTTTGTCAGATTTAATACATAACCTTTGTGACTTTTTAATGACTATGTCATGGATACTGCTGGCAATTATCCAATAAACTGGATACCTTAGTTAATAGTCTTAGCAGAATCATGGAAACAAAGTGACACATATGCTAGGATATTACTTAATAATTCCCACCTAACATTTTACAAAGCAAATATGAGGTAGAAATGGGTACTCCTTTTTGTTGTTGCTGCTCATCTTTATTGGCTTAATCCTAATGATCAACATCAGAAGTATTTATAATTTTTCAAGAGAAAAATTAAATACTCATTGAGAGGGTTTTCTTCATTTATGAAGGCTTACTCAAATCACTGTCATGACAATTTCAAAGAAAGATCTTGCTTCAAATGCACATAGTCACCTATATTGAGTGTGAACAATTGAGAATTAGCTCTCCTTTATCTCATCAACTCTTAGCCATTCTTCTCTCCTTCCAGGTAACCTTTCCAGTAATTTAATCTAGAAGTCAAAGTTCTTCATGGTAATGCCTGCTTTGCAAAACTCTGCCACCAATTAATATTTTCTTTCTTTATATATTTAATTTCTCATTTCATTATTCATTCTAAATCAAGGAACAACATAATTATTGTCTTTACATGTCGGGGGCAGGGAGGCTGATCAGAGTTGGAATTTACACTTTGAGGAAACTCCTCCTCAGCAGCCACAGAGATTATGCAAAAACAGGTTCTATCTGTTATCTTGCTGAGGCCCTTACCTGATTGTCAGGGACCCTTGGCCATACTAAAGCCATTTTGTGAGCTCTCCCCCATCTCCTAACTAACCACATTTTCTTACATGATCTTTGCTTCCTTGGGAGCAGCTTAATTCTGTGCAAATGACCGACCCTATCTCAAACATCCTGCATACCCTCCCACCATTGTCTCCTTTTGAAGCTCCCTTCCTGAGAACCGGTTGAATCTACAGATAGTGA
>PVLC010010907.1:0-10720 GCA_004027655.1 Graphiurus murinus
CTTCTCTTGTCAAAATGCTCTAAGATCTCGAGAACTATATTGTGTAGGTGTGGTGATCATGAGCATATTTGTCTTATTCCTGATTTAGGTGGAAATGCTTTCCATTTATTTTAAATTTTAAATAAATGTCTAAGTGAGAACTTTTTGTAATTCACTGTGATGGTTATATTGTGGGATCTTTTATCCTAAGCATTTTTTCTCATGTCAATTCTGTTTTCTGTTGTACATTGTCCTTCTTTGTCTATTTTTCTTATATGGGAACTCCCAAGTACTGAGATGATGATTCTTAATTATTGGGTACAAATGTCTATACTGAAGGCTTAGTTTTCATTTAAGTTTTTGAGTAGAAGGATAAGTAAAATGGGAACATTATACTTTGCTGAAGTGACAAACTGCAAAGCTTAGTAACTTTTGAGAGTAGAGCGGCATCTCTCCTCCACATCTCTTCACTCTAGAATGGAGGCTGATAAAGTAGCCAGTATCTCAAGGTTGCTGGTCTGTGATGGATGGAAGAAGGTTCTAGAAAGGTAGCAATGAAATGATGTTGCCTGAAAAGAACTCACATCACTTTCTCTAACACTCATTGATCTTAACTAGTCACACAATCATATACAATGATCAGTGAATTAATTTCTTTGGAAATGAATAAGGATGGCATTGATTTTTGTATTCAGGATTAGAGTTAATAAATTGGTATCTAACAGCATGTATTCCCTACATACACATTTACTGAATTTCAGTCCTGTTTTCCATTTCTACATTGTATCATACTAACTCTGAGATTAACATTTCTCTGAAGCCCTCTGTATTGTCCCCTTCTTTCTTCTTTATAGTATATATCTTATAGCTCATGCTCAGTAGGTTTTAGCTGCTTTGCTGACCTTATTCAATGATTCTTTCCTTTTACCTCAGTGATGCTCCCTCTCTACCTCCTGTTCTCTAATATTATACTTTTATTCTTTATAATTCACTATAATTATTCAGTAGAATCTTATGAAGAAGAAACTACATGTATCATCTGCCATCTTTTATTTGAAATCTGAACACTTTTTTTTTAGTCTAATTTTTTTATCTTACATTGAGATTTACCAAAGCATATGAGGAAAAATGCTTCAAGTGCTTGGAGATCATCATTTTTCATTAATCACAAGTAGAGTAAAAATCCATTATTTCTGAATTTAATGGGTAATTATAATATCAAAATATTAAACCAGCCAAGCCTGGTGGCACAGGCCTGTAATCCCAGGATTTGGGAGGCTGAGACACAAGGATCGCAAGTCAAGGCCAATTTTGGCAACTAAGGGAGACCCTGTTTCAAAATAAAAATTGAGAAGGACTGGGGTTTATCTTGGAGGTAGAATGCCCCAGGGTTCAATCCTCAGCTCTCCCCTCCCATATGTTAAACCTAATGTTACAGTGGGATTATAAAGATTACTAGTCCTCCTCAGGCATGGTGGTACACACCTATAACCCCAGTATTTGGGAGGCTAAGACAGGAGGCTTATATGTTCAAGGCCAGCCTCAGTAATTTAGTGAGGCCCTCAGCAACTTAGGCCCTTTTTCCAAATAAAAAATAATAATAATAAAATGGGGCTGGTTTTAACACTGAGGTAGAATGCCCCTAGGTTTAATCTTCTTTACATAAATAAATAAATAAATAAATAAATAAATAAATAAATAAATAAATAAATAAATAAATATTACTGCTCCTTGTCTTGAAGCTTAGAAATTATCAAGGTAAGAAAATTTATAAACACAGTACAGAGTTATATAAGATAAAGACATTCTTTGTATCTAATAGATACAAAAAAAAAAGTCCATATAGGGTAAGTAATTTTTGAAGTGAGTATTCCTCTTGCTTTTTTTTTTTTTTTTTAATTCTGCCTTCTCTTTTTGTATTTTAGCTTCTTGCTCTGAAAATAAGTCCATCTAAACTAAGTGTGGGACACATTCAACTTTTCACTAGGAATTTCAGAAACTTCCTACTTGCTATTTGGGGTTTATTTCAAACATAAGTGTTATAGACTAAACATGTGGCTCCAAAATTGGTAAGTTGAAACCCTACTCCCTATGTGATAATATTAGGAGGAGTAATTGTGATTAGATGAGATCATTCAGAGGGAGCCCTCATGAATGAAATTATGTATTTATAAGAATAACCAGAGAGTTTGTTTCCCCTTTCTGCTCTCTACCTTGTGAAGCATAAGTCATTGGTCTGCATTCCAGAAAAAGGCCCTCATTATAATATCGGCTCTGTTTTCAACCCTTTGAAATGTGAGAAGTAAATTTTCATTGTTTATTAATTACCTATGCTATTCTAATTTGTAGTAGTGGTCCATTTTGACTAAGAAAGTGATCTAAAATATGAGACAGTTTTGTTATAGAGCTTAGGTAAAGAAGCAAGAAAGTATGTGTACAAACAAATGCAATTTAACAACTTTATTAAAGTATTTGTTATACCCTTTAGAAATCAGAACTTTGAATAAATAAGATTGACATAAAAGAAATGTCATGGGTCAAAACACTCAGGCTATGAACACATTTGTTGTCAATTTTTTTTTCTTTTTTCTGATCTACTATATTTAAACCCTTGACTTCAAATGGTACTTATATGTTAATTCCAAATATCTGTATTTTCATTCTCTGAATTTTTCTGCTGAGATGTAGACTTAATGTTCCATAGCTAACTGCCCTATACCTTGTTATTCCACAGGCACCTAAACCCGATCTTGTCAAATGAACTCATTATTTGATTAATCTGGTCCTTCTCCTAATATTCCTTACTTAACAAATGGCTTTTATCAAATGTCTAGAACCATGGTGAACATGTAGCTCACCAAATCTGTATTTCAGTTACAGATTTTTTTGCTCCATGAAACAGAAAGTCTGGTTATGATGAGGTAGAAGAGAAGGAATAAAATTTAGGTAGGAAGGAGACACTGGGAGGAAAAGGAAAAGTATTGTTTTAAAATCTGGAGAGTTTTAAGCTAACTCCACCCCTTGGAAGTTTCCACACCCTAATCCTCGGAAGCCCTGCCCCCACCTGAGATTCATGGCCACGGTCAGATCCATCTTGAAACCTGAGGAAGAGGAGGATCCAATCTTTCCTGTGCCCACCCTCTTTTTGGAAAGCCCACCTATCGCCCACCTATGCCTGAGGAAGAGACTTCTTCTGTGCCCACCCCTTTTAAAAAGGGAAGGAGCCCCTTCCCTTGCCCTTGCTGTCTCTCTTGCCCTCCTGCTCCAGGACTCAGAAGATCTCCGCTTACCTGTTTTTCCCAGTCCCTTGTTTCCCTGAATAAATACCTGCCTTTTGCCCCCGACTGGCACGACTGGCACGTGTTAAAATTCTTTTTATCACGGAGGCCAAGGACCTACGAGTGGGACCGTGTTATCCCACAACAGTTAAACTCTGGTGATTCTTTTTGCTATTTATTTTTATTATTTTATTTCTTTTTGTTTATTGCTACAAGCATCTCTTTCACCCCACTCGTGAGGGAGGGATTTCCACCATAGGATAGGGTACTGCTGAACAGATAATTCACAACATTGAACTGATGAAATTGACAACAGTTCATAAGTCACATATACTTAAACCTAGAGGAAGAGGAAATTGTCTACCAAATGAGTCCATGTGGGGGCTGTATTCAAGAAGTATCAAGAGGGTGGATTGCTCTCTAGTTAAGGCAGGAAGAAAGGGATGTAATTGAGTAATTCTACTAGGCTGGCAGAGAGAGATACGCAGGAATGCTCCCTGGTTCATCTGATAAGAAGGAGTCCTGATCCCTAGAGCCCTCAGAGAAAGGGAACATATGTTTGGGCCACACGGGGCTGACTCACCTCAGATGTCAAGGTGCTACATGATATGAGGTTTTACATTACTACAGTTAGCATTAGGCCTTACATTACCAGTTATGAAAAGTTGTCTTCTAGAAGGGATTTCTGGTAGTCCTTTCTAGATAATAAAGTTTATTCATAGACATTAGCCATATTCTCAGAGATTCAGAGATTCAACTACACGAGTTTTCCCCATGTCTTCACATTACCAACCTTCAATATGATTTTGCCCAAGGCTCAGATCATCTGAATAAGACATTAACTACTACCCCATTGTAGATCTTGTAGATTGTAATCTCAGGCCTTTACTTTCAAACGATGTAGAACATAAGGCATAATGTCCTGCCTATAGTGAGTATGTCCTTTATTCATTATATTTCATAGTGAATGTTAGTGCTGTAGAACTCTTCTGTAAATGGTGCTAATGAGTTACACAGAAGCATTTTTATTGATGTTGTTATTATCTTTCAACTGGTCACAAGAGCCCTAGTTAGAGTAAGTAGACAGGGGTATGTAGAAACATTAGAGCATTGGCATCCTGCTCACAGTTTATTTGTGCCTTCAAGGTATTCTCAGGCTTAGTACCCAAACCATATTTCTACCTTGAGGACTGAATGCTACAAGGCATGTTTTTCCCCTAGTTGGAGAAAGTAGACAATTTTAACATGATTAATGTTACATAGACACACATTTGTAACATTTTATTTCCTCTGTAGAGATTACAAATCAATATTGTTTGTTTTTAATTGTCCTCTCCACAAGAGAAAATTTGCATGCTGAAAGTTGAATGTCCTCACTTAAACACCTTGTTTTTCTCTTACTGGGGCCTCTCAAAATTTGTACAAAAAATCTAGATTTTTTTTTTTTTTTTTTTTTTTTTTGCGGTACTGGGAATGGAACCCAGGGGCATTCTACCTCCGAGCTACACCCTCAGCCCTATTTTTTATTCTTTATTTTGAAACAGGGTCTCCCTAAGTTGTGGAGTGCCTCACTAGGTAGCTGAGGCTGGCCGGGAATCCGGATCCTCTGGTCTCAGCCTCTCAAATGCTGGGATTTTAATCCTGCACCACCACGCCCCACCAAGAAAAAAGAATCTACATCTGATGAAGGCATTTTGATCTTCAATGGATCTGTATGTTTGTAAGGTTGATTATCAAAAGCACTTATGAGGTAGGGTAGGAGAAATAAAATATTAGGTAGAAAGGAGACAAACTGGGAAGAAAAGGAAGAATATATTTTTAAAATCTAAAAACTTCATAATCTCTAACTCCACCCTACAAAGTGTGTTCTATTTTAAGCAAAATCCTCAGTGAGCCCTCAGTAGTCCCTTTCCCCACCTGAGATTCCTGAGATGCTTAGTAAACAAAGGATCTTTGAGGAGGGACTAAGTCAGGAGGAACACCACCCAGCCACCACCCTTCCATGTGCAAACCTAAGGATTAAGAAATCTGAGACCTCCACCCTTATTCTCTTCTCTTGGGAAATCTATAAAAGAACTTTAAAAGCCACTAGAAACCTGGGTGTGTTGGCACAGTCTTGTAATCCTAGTACTTGGGAGGCTGAGACAGGAGGATCCGGGTTTGAGAACAGCCTCAGCTACTTAGTGAGGCCCTCCACAACTTAGTGAGACCCTGTTTCAAAATAAAGAATAAAAAATAGGGCTGGAGATGTAGAATTCCCCTGGGTTCAATCCCCAGTACCCCATAAATAAATAAATAAATAAATTAATTAATTAATTAATTAATTAAATACCACTAGAAGACTCTAGTTCACATCCTTGCTCTCTTCTTCTTGAAATTGTCCACATTCTCCCTCAAACTTGTATCCCTAAATAAACCTCTGTCTTTGTCTCTGACTGGAATGTGCTGAAATTTTTTAATAACATGGAAGCCAAGAACTACATGGAATTATCATGTTTTCCCATGACACTTACACTGACTGTACCCCAAGGAACTTTCTCCTGCTTAGGGCACCATTCAAAGCTGGCAGTTATTATTACTTTTTGTGCATATACTGGGGATTGAACCCAGGGGTGTTCTACCTCCGAGTTACACTATCAGAGCTTTTTTTGTTGTTGTATGTGTATGGTACTAGGAATTGAATCCAAGGGCATTCTACCTCTGAGCAACACTCTCAGTCCTATTTTTATTTTGAAACAGAGTCTAAGTTGCTAAGATTCACCATGAACCTTCATTCTTCTTTCTTAATCTCCCAAGTACTGGAATTACATGCACCACTACCCTGCCTAGTTTTTTGTTTTGTTTTGAAGCAGAGTCTTATTAAGTTGCAGAGGACCTTGTTAAGTTGCTGTGACTGGCCTCAAACCTGTAATCCTCCTGTCTCAGCCTCCCAAGTACTGAGACTACAGATATTCACCACCATGCCAGGCTCAAAGCTGGCAGTTATTAAGGCTACTCCATGTATAATTTGGAATAGCATGTCCAAAATGTTAGTATCCAGCATCCAAAGAGGATTGAACCTAGGGTCATTCTAATTCTGAGCTATACCTCTAGCCCTTTTTTATTTTTTATTTGAAAACAATGTCTCACTATGTTGCTGAGAGACTTGATAAATTTCTGAGGCTGGTTTTTACCTAATCCAATTGTCTCAGCCCTTCCAAGTATTGGGATTATAGACATGAGCCACCACACATGGCTAGGCTATTGTTTGTAATTTTGATGATTGCCTTTTGTTTTACTTAGATATAAAATGTCCCCTAAAGAGCTCATTTATTAATATTCAAGGTTGATATAATTGAGTCATAAGAGTTGTATTGTCAGAAGTGGATAAATCCATTGTAATGGATTTACTTGGGTGGTACCCAAGGACACACCCCCAGGGACCACCTCCTATCAGCCTATCTGATACCACCCAAGTATGTGCTTTGTGTCAATTTATGGCGTATTTACATGACTAATATCATATGTAATCAATTCCCTGTACCTAATGGATAAAGCAACAATAAGAAGCTAATGTCCTATAAGGATAATAAAAGATTTATATACTGATAAGGAAGTCAAAGGAAGGATTTTCTTTATTGTTATTTGGGTTAAGCTTAGAAGTTTTATAGATTTCTCTTTAATTTAGCAAATAAGAAGGTCAGGGCTAGCCAGACATGGTGGCACATGCTTGTAACCCCAGCATTTGGGAGGCTGAGACCGGAGGACCCAGGTTCACGGCCAGCCTCAGCTACCTAGTGAGGCACTCCGCAACTTAGTGAGACCCTGTTTCAAAATAAAGAATAAAAAATAGGGCTGGGGGTATAGCTTGGAGGTAGAATGCCCCTGAGTTCAATCCCCAGTACCGCAAAAAAAAAAAAAAAAAAAAAAAAAAAAAAGTCAGGGCTTATTGGAGACTTTTCAATATATTATTTTTATTTGTATGTACATGTTGATTCTACCACATAGAAGGCATACTACAAAGCAGCTTTCATATGAATATTTAAGAAGATCCTGGAAGAGAAATACAAAAAATAAATGACAACTTGAGTAACTGACCCATTTGATACACTAGGAGTAACTGATAACTGGTTAGAAGATAATAGGGGTCAGAGAGTTGATAGAATTTTCTCTATGATTACTAAACAAGGAGAGATTAAGGGAGAAGATAGCACCTGAGTATTCAATTGCTTAAGTAAAGTGGTTTAAATACTCCAGTGTTGTAGAATTAAGACATCCCTGATCCTAACAGCAATTAACAATTGCTTTGATGAGTGGCTCCAGATTCCTAACAAGTCTTCAGTACCAATTCAGGTCCTTGGATATCCCATGAGACAAATACAGTAGAGTTTGAGACACCTCAGCATTGCATGCCTTCCTTTGGATTATCAGCAGTGACTGAGACATGTTCAAATCAGGAGCAACACAGCTTATGAGGATACATTTTTCTTGCACCTTAATAGTATTCCCTGAGGTGAAATGGTGCTGAGATATCTCTGTTACATAGAGATTATTAAGACATGCACTTGAATATTGTGGAGCATACACTATACTTTTGAAAGTGCAATTTTAATGTTTTGGGTCAGCTTGAACCTATATGTTTTCAAATTAGGTATTCCCTTGAGTGTTTTAGTCATAATTTTCTCTGTTCTTATCTCAAAACAATATCTCTATTAAAAGACAAGGAATGCAATAAAATATATGCAGGAAACTTTTACTGCAGTATATAGTGAACAGACAATTTTAGGGCTATAGTTTAGCTGTTTCTGGTAACATTTTCCTTAATTATATACATATATACATATAAACTTGCTGAGATTCCTTGGTAATTTTTCTGTTTTCCTCAATTTAAAGCCATTTAGGTGCAGTCATTGCAGAAAGTTCAAAATGTCAAAGCAGTAAAGAATTATTTATTTTTTTTATTTTTATTTATTTATTTATTTTTTTGCGGTACTGGGGATTGAACCCAGGGGCATTCTACCTCCGAGCTATACCCCCAGCCCTATTTTTTATTATTTATTTTGAAACAGGGTCTCACTAAGTTGCGGAGTGCCTCACTAGGTAGCTGAGGCTAGCCGCGAACCCGGATCCTCCGGTCTCAGCCTCCCAAATGCTGGGATTACAAGCATGCGCCACCACGCCCGGCTAAGAATTAGTTTTTTAAAAGAAACATTTTCCACAATTTTGCCTAGTAATAGACCAGATAGTGTTTGAGACAGGTGAAATACAATTAGAGTCAAGATTTTCTTGCCCTGCTTGTATTTCCCATCATAATTCATTAAACATCAAGTCATGTTTCACCTTTCCATCATTTTCTTTTCATTCTTACCGAGTGTCTATGTTGTCTTGCTCTCCAATAGCTGACAGCTACTCAATGTCTTTCTGGAGGCTTGCTGGTTTTGGAACTTAGGGAAAAAGAATGGGTCTTCTATCAGTAACTTAATGGCTGTACATTAAATCAGACTTCCTCCTGAATTCTAGTTTTATATTGCAGCTTTATTCATTCATTTATTTATGTTTTAATTATCATAAATTTCTTGTTTAAAAATGACCCACCTGATCTGCCAGTTCCTGTTGGCCTGGTTACTTTTTGCTAATCTCAGGATTCTGGTTCTGATCTGTGAACTGGATCCCTTCTCATACTATGCTAACTCCAAGATTCCAGAGTAATTAAAAGCCAAAAAAAGAAAATAAATTAGTAGTAAATTATTGAGTAGTGGGTGAGATAGGCTGAGATGCTAGTTAATATATCCTCCTGGGTTTTTCTGATCTGACATGCAGTTTTATTAGGTAGAATGATGGTAAATTAGAGAGGAAAGTAGAAGAAGCCACCTAGAAGCTGAGACAGCTTAACCCTTAGTTAAACTGAGATGAATCAACCAAAAAATTGACTACTAGAAACATTCTAATTATTCTGGCAATATGAAAGAGAGACTATTTATTAGATTAGGTACTTATTTTTACTAAAAATTGACATTTATTAAGTTCATATTATATAGCTATCATATATCATTGATAATTGATCCAAAGACAACAAAGGAAATATTGTTGTGGTGATTTATAGTTAAAGGTACTGGTGAGCTGGGCACGGTGGCACATGCTTTTAATCCCAGTACTTGGGAGGCTGAGACCAGAGGATCTAGGTTCGTGGCCAGCCTGAGCTACTTAGTGAGGCCCTCTGCAACTTAGTGAGACCCTGTTTCAAAATAAAAAATAGGACGAGGGATGTAGCTTGGAGGTAGAATGCTCCTGAGTTCAATCCCCAGTACCGCAAAAAAATAAAAAAAATAAAAAGGTACTGTTGCACGGAAATAGTAAATAAATCCCCTATTGTTACACTAGTGAATTCAAAGCTATGGTAGAAATCTCTCCTTTTCTTTAAATTTTGAAGCCCATGCTTTTAAAGAAGTATCCACATTTTTAAACCTATACATATATTACATATATGTGTGTATGTGTATATATATTTATAAAGATATGTTTTAAGTATTATGGAAGTTTGTAGAAGGAGATGCAATTGTGCTTTAGAACACCAAGGAAGGTTCCAGAGAGGTGGTAGTATTTGAACTGTGTATTGAAGAACAACAGTTGATAGGGGAAGTGAGGGGAAGGTACTGTGGGATTCATGTGATCAGGCACTGAATTATGAATTAACATGTACAATTTGGAGAATGCTAGGTAGTTTAGTAAGGTTTGAATTACAATTGCATTTTTGATGTTGGGAGTAGAAATAGAGGAAGAGTAGAAACAGGGGAAGAGTAGAAACAGGAGGATGGTGGAACACTGGAATGTGGAGAATTCCAAGCTTTAGGAAGATGGAAGTTGATACGTTTTTGAGATTGGAATGGTCAATGAAGAGGTTATCAAGGAGCAGTTTTGGAAGAAAGGTAGAGATGATATTTTAGGAGACTGAGAACTAATGTGGTGAGTGAGCACAAAAATATTTCTTCAAGGTTTGCAACACAAGGAAACAAGAAAATGGATGACCAATTGCATTTTTGCTGCCAGAAACACATACAGGCCCATCAGCAAAAGATGATTCCTTCTCAACATTCCTGGGCTCGTATCTGAAGTCAAACACTCCCAGAGCTAATATCTCCATCTGCCTCACCATTGTTTCATTTATATCTGCTGTGCTCCAGATGTCTAATTGTTTCTGACATTTGGATGAAGACACCTTAGACAGTATGAATCTTCCACTACCTTTCCCCCAGCTCAGTCACTAAACTCAGCTCAGTTTCCATAGGGCTTCTGCCTGCCATCAACTCTGTATTAGCAAGCTCTTTTATTGCAGGATGCTTTACTAGAGTTAATAACAGTACTTTTATTTATACAATTTCATTTTTTTTTTTTTTTTTGCAGTACTAGGGATTGAACTCAGAGGCGTTCTACCTTCGAGCTACACCCCCAGCCCTATTTTTTATTCTGTATTTTGAAACCAGGTC
>PVLC010010907.1:10820-48958 GCA_004027655.1 Graphiurus murinus
GGCATTCTACCTCTGAGCTACACCCCCAGCCCTATTTTTTATTCTTTATTTTGAAACCGAGTCTCAGTAAGTTGCGGAGTGCCTCACTAGGTAGCTGAGGCTGGCTGCGAACCCGGATCCTCCGGTCTCAGCCTCCCGAATGCTGGGATTACAAGCGTGCGCCACCACGCCCGGCTGGCTTTACACAATTCTTAGATGAATATTCTCCTAATACTTTCCTATAGCTGCTGCTATATTTGTGATTTTCATCATTGTATGCCCACTTCCCAGCAAAATGAAAAATGTAAAATTCTGACTATTCTTTACATGTTAGAAATCCTCTTAAGGCCAAAATTTTCTAGGTATTCTTGAAATCAACAGCATTAGACTGAACTCTTGAGATAAGAAGTAAAGGCCTGAGCAACTTTATAAGATAGTGACTATTTTTGTTAGTTATGTACAAGTATTTATTTAGTGAACAGAGTGAATCAGATGAATAAGGAAGAGAAACTTAGAGATAATATTTCCAGTTTGGGGAAATGGGATGTAGATCGAGGTGGTCTGGTGGCAGGGCCTGGAATTTCTACCATATACTATATGATCTCTTTTGCCTCAGTCAGATTTATTTGAAGCTCTATGAATTCAGATGGACAAGCAATCTGAAATACTCATTTTTTTAAGAGAGTTTTTATTTTTATTTACTTTCTTAATGTGCTTTTATTGGTGCATTATAGTCTCACATCATAATGTAAATCATGTTGACAATCACATACACGTACACAGCACTTGGTGCTAAGAGGGTCATTAAAAGTTGTGATTACCAGCCGGGTGTGGTGGCGCATGCTTGTAATCCCAGCATTCGGGAGGCTGAGACCGGAGGATCCAGGTTCGCCGCCAGCCTCAGCTACCTAGTGAGGCACTCCAGGTTCCTGGCCAGCCTCAGCTACCTAGTGAGGCACTCCAGGTTCCTGGCCAGCCTCAGCTACCTAGTGAGGTATTCCGCAACTTCGTGAGACTTGGTTTCAAAATAAAAGAATAAAAAATAGGGCTGGGGCTATATGTTCAGAGGTAGAATGCCCCTGAGTTCAATCCCCAGTGCCGAAAAAAAAAAAAAAGTTGTGATTACCATTGTAATTGAGGGTAGGTGAAATCTCAAGGTAGTTTTGATTTGCATCTCTCTGATTCCTAATGATGTTGAACATTTCTTCATACGTTTATTGGCCATTTGTATTTTTTGTGAAGTGTCTATTTAGATTCTTTACCTATTTCTTGATTGGGTTATTTGTTTTCTTAGCTGTGAGTTTTTTTGAGTTCTCTGTATATTCTAGATATTAGCCCTCTATCAGAGTAGTAGCTGGCAAAAATTTTCTCCCACTCTGTGGGCTCTCTGTTGAGGTTCTTGATAGTTTCCTTTGCTGCACAACTCTTCAGTTTAATGCAATCCCATGTATTGATCTTCCTTTGAATTGCTTGTGCTTTTGGGTCTTGTTGAGAAAGTTTTGACCTGTGCCTATGTGTTGAAGTGTTGGGCCTATGCCCTCTTCAAGTAGCTGCAAGGTCTCTGGCCTGACTTCCAGGTCTTTGATCCATCTTGAATTGCCTCTTGTGCAGGGTGAGAAAGTAGAGTTTATTTCCATTTTCCTACACATGGTTAACCAGTTTTGCCAACACCATTTGTTGAAGAGGCTATCTTTTTTCCAGTGTATGTTTTTGGCTCCTTTGTTAAAAATCAATTGACTGTAAGTGTGTGGGATTGTTTCTAAAACTTCTATTCTGCTCCATTGGTCTATTTGTCTGCTTTTGTGCCAATACCATGCTATTTTTATTACTGTGTCTTGTAGTATAGTTTGAAGTCAGGTATTGTGATGTCTCCTGCATGGTTCTTGTTGCTAAGAACTACTTTGGCTATTCTGGACTTTTTGCTGTTTCAAATGAATTTAAGGACTGATTTTTCTATGTCTGTGATGAGTGACCTTGGTAATTTAATGGGTATCCCATTGAATCTGTAGATCACTTTTGGGAGGATGGCCACTTTGATGATATTTATTCTGCCTATTCAAGAGCATGGAAGATCTTTCCATCTTCTAAGGTCTTCATCGTTTTGTTTTCTCAACTTTTTATACTTTTTCTTATAGAGGTCTTTTACCTCCTTGGTTAGGTTTATTCCTAAGTAATTTATGGTTGGCATTTTTTTTTTTTTTTTTTTTTGGAAGTACTGGGAAAGAAACCCAGGAGCATTCTACCTCCGAGCTACATCCCCAGCCCTAATTTTTATTCTTTATTTGAAACAGGATCTCATTAAGTTGCAGAGGGCCTCACTAAGTAGCTGAGGCTGGCTTCAAACCTGAATCCTCCTGTCTCAGTCTCCCAAGTATTGGGATTACAAGCATGCGCCACCATGCCCGGCTAGTTTCTGATTTTTTAAGATTGATTTTGTATCCAGACAGTTTGTTGAATTTATTGATCAGTTCTACAAGCTTTTTGGTTGACTTTGTTGGGTCTTCTAAGTGTAGTATCATGTCGTCTGCAAAAAGGGATAGTTTTAGTTCTTCTTTTCCTATTTTTATACCTTTGATTTCCTTCTCTTGCCTTATTGCTCTGGCTAGAGTCTCAAGTTCTATTTTGAACAGAAGTGGTGATAATGGACATCCTTGTCTTGTTCTTGTTTTTAGTGGGAAGTCTTGTAGTTTTTCCCCATTTAATATGATGTTTGCTGTGGGCCTATTGTATATTGCCTCTATGATGTAGAGGTATGTTTCTTACCCCAATTAGAATGGCAATCATCAAAAACACAAATAACAACAAATGCTCGTGAGGGTGCGGAGAAGTGGGAACCCTAATACATTTTTGGTGGGGTTGCAGAATAGTGCAACCACTTTGGAAAATAGTATGGAGGATCCTCAGATGAATGTGAATGAACCTATATGTGATCCAGCAATACCCCTTCAGGGTATCTACCCAAAAGAATAGAAACCAAACTATCAAACAATGCATGTATATCTATGTTTATAGCCACACAATTCGAAGTTGCCAAACTATAGAACCAGCCAAGATAGCCATCAACAGATGGATGGATTATAAAACTATGGGATATGTACACAAAGGAATTTTATTCAGCCATAAAGAACAAAATCATGTCATTTGCAGGGAAATGGATGTAACTGAAAAACATTATGCTAAGTGAGATTAGTCAGTCACAAAAAGCAAAAAATCGTATGCTCTCCCTAATATGCAGAAGCTAGGGAGAAAGTGGGTCATAAGAGGTACTCCAGATGAAGAAGGAGAAACTTTAGATAAGCAAAGAAGGTGACTTAGCTGAAGGTGATGGGGGGGGGGCACCCTAACACATGTAATGTACCTTCACAATCATATCAAGTCAATCACTTAACTGAACTTGAGAAGGAGGGAGGGGGAGGGGGAGGGGCGGGAATTGGAGAAGGGTTAAATGAGAAATGTTTGCATGTATGCCTTTACCAGATTGTACCTAACAAAGATACAAAGATGTATGATTACAGTGCACCAATAAAAATTTAAAAAATAAATAAACAAAGAGAGACAAAATGTAAAAAAAAAAGTTGTGGTTAGTTTTCAACTTTACTAAGGAAGTCATTATTTAATCAAATGACATATAAAGAAACAAGATTCTCAAGTGATAACACTAACTTATTTTGACTTCTGATATTATTTACCATAAGAATGGATGTGATTGACAAGTTTCTCTGATATTTATAGACATCTGTGTTTCAACCGTATGAGATATTTGATATCATTATGACTGAAATGGGAATAGAATTATTCTGTAAAAGCAAATATCCTAATAGTGGTCCTGAATATTAACCACAGTAAATGAGAACTTTACTATTGGGTTATATGCAGCTATGTAATCTATATCCAGAGGGGGGGAAAAAAGAAAGATAAAATATAGACCTGAAAAGATCACAGTTGAGTTAGAATCCGAGTATGTTAAAAAAAATTCTGCTCATAAAATGTTCAATTAAATTGAATAACCAGCAGGTAGATGGGGTTTATAAATTATAATTCAGACATAAACTATATCAGAGTTGCCATGCCTATAATATAATTCTGCCCCTGAGTCATGTACACCTGACTGTATGAAACACTTCAGATTTTGAATTAATTAGAGTGGAATATGGATATTAGTAATTAAAAGAAAACAACAAAATCTCCAATAGGGTTTTATGACACGCAGTTTTTCGTTTGTTTTTGTTTTTGTTTTTGTACTGGGGATTGAACCCAGGGGTGTTCTACCTCTGAGCTACACCGCAACCTTTTTTTTTTTTACTTTTTGCTTCTGAAACAGGGTCTTGCTAGGTTGCTGAGAGTGTTGCTACATTGCTAAGCGTGTCCTCAAAACTGTGATCCTCCTATCTTAGTCTCTCAAGTAGTAGGATTATAGGCATGAGCCACCACACCCACCTACAGTCAGTGTTAAGAATCGTTATATAGGACATATTTGTTTTTGGGCAATAGTATTCTTTGTTTGCATCTTCCCATCTTTGTATCTTCAACACTTTACCAAGCCTCATTCATAGTATTTTTAAAGTACAGTCTCATTTTTTCCTCTGGATTCATCTCTTCCACCTCACTTCTCCTCTGAGCATCCTTCAGTGTTCTCTAACTTACAGGACTATACCACTAACCCTAATGTTAAACTTCAAAACCATGAGAGTAATTTCAACATTTTCCTTTGTCGCAATACAAAAACCGTGACTCATGAAGTTGTCTCTCTCTTTTTTTATGAATATTTCAAAAATCGGTCCACTTTTCTCTATCTAGCTTCTCTATGCCAGTCAACAAAATTTCCTCATCTTGGCCACAGTCTCTTAATTGGTCTCCTTTCCTGTATGCGTTCTTCTACCAATAGCCCATACTTTATCCAGAATGAGTATCCTGAAGTGCAACTATGATCCTAATGTTCTCTGCCTAAAAGTCTTTAGGTGGTTTCTAAATTGTAAATGTCCCATGTAATCTGGAGTAGTCCAGGCTCTGGTTCTTTATCTCTCCAGCCTGTCTGCCACTCCACACTCAGTCCTCCAGCAAAGTCCCTGCACTTAGCTACTTCCAGTTCCTTGCATGCCTCTCTTGTCTTTCACACATTCTCTATTTCTAACAGAACAGTAGTGCCTCAATTTAAATCATGGGAACCTTCCCTGGCCAGCTTAGTCTTTCTAGGGTACACTTAAACTGTTTATTTCCTGCACCATAGTACTTACCTCATGCTATTGTGAATGCTTATTACATTTTTAATATTCCCAGCCACTAGTTCCATAAGCGAAGTTACTATTTTTTTTTTTTTTTTGCGGTACTGGGGATTGAACTCAGGGGCATTCTACCTCTGAGCTATACCCCCAGCCCTATTTTGTATTCTTTATTTTGAAACCGAGTCTCACTAAGTTGCGGAGTGCCTCACTAGGTAGCTGAGGTTGGCCGCGAACACGAATCCTCTGGTCTCAGCCTCCGGAATGCTGAATTACAAGCGTGCGCCACCACGCCCGGCTGCGAAGTTACTATTTTTATCTTGTATAACTCTCTATTTCTAACATTTCAATTCAATAAGAAATGACTGAATGTTTAAATGACAAATTAATGGTTAGAATCTTTAGCATGCCAGTATAGCATGACTATGATGACCAGGAAGATGATTGTGATAACTACTCTTAATCCTAATGGATAGCATTGTTAAGTGCTTACCCAATGCTGCACCCTGTACTACATATTAATTCTATCATTTCTTCATAATGGCAACTCTACCATGTAGTTACTGTGGTTACTTATATTTTGGAGGTGAGAAAATAGGAATTTGGATGTATATTGTATGGTTCATAGCTAGTAAGTGGCAAAGTAGTGGATTCCGGTTACCACTTGGCTGTGTGGCCTCAACAATAAGGATGAAGATAATAGTTACTGGATTTAGAAATGTATAGAATAGTATAATTGTAAGTTTAAAAAAAGGAGGGGAGCAGATACAATGATAACCTACAACCTACATAAATTTTCTAACACTTTGTTTTGGTGGTTGAAACAATTATAAACTATAGCACACCATCTGAAAGGAAGGTCATTTTTTTCTTAATGAGGATAAAGAGAATATCTAGAAGTCCTTCCAATCACAGGAAATTGGCAACTTGCTCCAATTTTACTGCAACCTACACATTGTCTTTATATCAGTGTATTGGAAAGCTGGTGTCTGGAACCACTGTCAGAAAGGAAATTGGTAAGTCAGACAGCTGGGGTTCCTAGTCTAGTTTTGACAAGTTGCTGGTGGCCTTGAATAAGACTTATTTCTTCTGAGCTACTTCATGTGAAAAGTGAGCACCTTTAACTTCATAGACTCTATGTTTTATAATCTATTAACTTTTTCATTTATTTTTATCCTTAGCATTTTGTTTTCAAAGAAGCCTCACACTATAGAACAATAAGAACAATATTTTACACCATTCATCCCTAACATAGAAAGTTCATGATGAACCTGTTTATTTTTGGATGTTGTTTTAAAGAAACTATAATATTTCAAGTGACCCTGAAATGTATGGTTATGATAAAACATTTTGGAGAAAAAAATCTACATACTTAAGGCAATTCAAACTTTGAAAACATTTTGTGCATATATTTTAACACATTAATTATAATTCATAGCTGTAGGAGTCCAGATAATACTATAACACATTAGTGGCAGAAATACAAAACCTGACTCTTCTATTATATGGCAAATTATATTGATTTTCTAATTATGATAATAATTTCCTTCTAAAATTGAGAAAATAGTAAATGGATGTAAATATTAAATAAACAGCATTGATGAATAGTATGTAAATTTGTAGGCAATTATATAGATGCTCTGGGGAAAACTTCACGTTGAGATACAAAACTTTTGGAAATCAAACACTCAGTTCCCTTAATGTATTTAGGATCTTATTCCAATAATTAAAAGAAAAAGTCAGCAGTAGTGTGAATAAGAGGTCACAGATCATGTTCCTTACGCATCTGAAGTTTTAAGCCTTCATTGAGTACATTACAATGCAAAGAGAAAAGACTTCTACACATGTATCTCTGAATGTACAAACCAATATTTTAATTCTAGGTTAATAAATCTGGGAATAAAGGGCAGTAGTAGATGTTTGCTCTGCTTGTTTCTTTTAAATGGCTGTGTTCTGGTGGGGTGTGCAGGAAGAGGAGACAAGGCTGCAAAGAAATGAGATGGAACAGGCTTGATAAAGACACATTGCTGAGGGGAGATCCCCAGCAAAGAGATGGGGGTGATCTAGATGACTTAAGGAAGTAATGAGGATCTCTGGGAAGAAAGAGCATTGAGGAGATTAACTGGTAAAGAATGAAGCCAGATGTTCAGAAAACAAATATTATTTACTTTATACTTTTGTGTGTGTATGTGGTACTGGGGATTGAACCCAGGGGCATTCTACCTCCAAGCTATACTCCGGCCCTACTTTATTTTTATTTTGAAACAGGGTCTCACGAAGTTGATGAGAATCTCATTACTGGTTGAAGCTGTCCTTAATCCTGCAATCCTCCTGTCTCAATTTCCCAAGTACTGGGATAACAGGTGTGTGCTACCACACCTGGCTTATATCTTTTTTTAATTTAATTAATATTTTATTTAATTCACTGTGAAAATGTAGTAATTTCACCAGTATAAAAAATTAGATAGTTTACATTCTTTTTCTTTGTACATTTTCAAAATCTTGTATGTGTTTATATTGATAACACCTCTCAATTTAGATTAGTCACTTTTTTTGTTGTTGGTGGGGTGGTACTGGGGATTGAACCAGGGGCATTCTACCTCCAAGCTACACTTCCAGCCCTAGCTTTTATTTTTATATTTTGAAACAGGAGCTTGCTAGGTTGATGAGTCTCACTACTTGCTGAGGCTGTCCTTGAACCTGTGGTCCTCCTGTGTTTTCCTCTAAAAATTCCTTGATCAGACATGGGGGCCAAGGGCTGGTATAGCACTTGTCCAGCATACATGAGGCCCTGGGTGTGAGCCTCAGCACTGAAAAACAAAACAGATATGGGGGCCAGATTATTCAGTACTTTCCCTCTACCTTCATGTATTCTGCTGTGTCTTATAGGAGTCCTCAGAAAGAAAAAGCAAAGTACGCTTACATTATACTAGATTCGACATGATGTCAGGGCCATTACTTTCTTAGTTTAACTTAAGGGAGGTTGATAGCTGGTATAAATGTGAAAGAAATCTTACTCCTCTACAATTATCCTTACGTTATACTTTATTGCCTCAGCTGATTTTGCTATAAAATTGTTAGGAGAAATATTTAAATTTTAGGTGTAAAAAGATATACATACTTCATGTATTCTAAGTTGTGTCTTCCAAACTATTTTCACAAGGTCTTTAGAAAAATGAACCTTGTTTTTGTCTAAGAATCTTTTTTTTTTTTTCACAATACTGGTCTGATTTATTAAATTCCTAAACTTTTGCCTTCATGGAGAAGGCACAGGTAAGGAAGATTATAGTTACATAAACTATAACCTTTATAATTAACCTTTATAAACTATAACCTTTATAACATTTATAATTATAAAAGCACTTTCGTAATCCTAAATTTTATATCCACAATCCAGAATTCTTTCCACCAGAAGACTTGAGTTCTTATAATATGTTTATGACAGAAATCTCTGTCTCTTGCAAAACGATCTTTAAAAAGTAAAAAATCCAAGCTGTGTGGTGACTTTAAATGATAAACTTTTATTCTGAATATACTGTTTTTGCACAAGATTTAACACAACATTTTCTGGGATTATAAATATTTTTATAACAGTATTATACAAATTTTTACAAAATGTTTTCATCAGGCTAGTTAATTCCCACAAAAGTGTCAAGAGAACATAATAAAGGGGAGAAAAGAGCTATTGTTCACAAAAGCCACTGGTCTTTTGCATGGATGCACACTGAGCATTTCATTAAAAGTATCCCTAAAAGCATGATCCAACAATTATACATCACAACAAAAAAGACAGCTTTGCCAGGTCACGCTGTAAACTCAATTGGCATCTATACAGGACAGTATCCCAGTAGTCTCGGTGGAGTTTCTTTGAGATAATTTCCTTTATGTGCACTAGAAATAAGGTAGATGTAACTATTGGTAAGGACTAATTCTTCAACATTTGGTTCTTTTGTTTTAGTGATTTGCTCTTTACAGAAATGTACAGTGAATATTAACAATATTAATATTCTGTTATGAAAAACAATACAAGTTCCAGACAATAATAAAATATTTGGAATTGGGGAAGTGAAAAAGTCACAAAATTCATTTTGTCTCACTAGTCATACTCTATTCCTTTAGATATTTTAATGTCAACTAACATCAATGGAACAGCTTGAGAGTTTTTAAATTAAGACACAGAACTGAAGCTTTGGTGAAGATAAGACAGATTTAAATGAGATGTAAAATACAAGAGAGCATCAAATAAGCAAGTAACACTTGGGTTGCAAAGGTCACTTAAAAGGGATACTGCCTATTTGAACCCCATAAGGCCAGTTTTAAAGGTAATAAAAGGAATATTATATATAGGAAAACTTACAAATGGCAGCAACACTGTTTTCTATTTTTTTCCCAAGTTAAGCAATAATGCCTCAAGCATTAGAAACATGAAAAAAGGTCCTACTAAAATCTTATAGGCCCAGGACCTAAAAATCTCTTCAATCAAACTTGCTAACTATGTCATGTTAAAAACCTGTTACAAATATGGACCACGATTGGTGTTTGGCAGTAATGCTGGTTGTTCAAATAAAGAGACGATTAATGCAAAATTCTTTCTTGTTGTTCAACACCAATGCAAGACTTTTTTTGACTTTGCTTTAGTGACGAACTACATTGAGCTGCATGAGCACAGTAAAAATTAGGTAAGTAAAAATGGTTTCAAAGCTTTTTATTAACCTTTTATAGTGTTCAGTCTTTGGAAATTACTATTAATATCAGGCTATAACTTAAGTTCTTGTCAACAGAATTCACAGGAAAATAGTACATTTAATATAACAATTTGATGGGATGAGGGTTACTATCTTTAAAAAAATATGCTAAGAGCAAGGAGACTAGTATCTGCCATGAAAACAGCTTTTAGCCAAAGAGTGTGTTCTTACCCAATTTGTTACCATGTCTGTGGTTGTCATGTCATAGTTACATAATCAAAAAGGGCCCTGCCAAGAGATGCCAAGTTTAACTGTGATTAATACGACTATAATGTAGTTGGTGAAAATACACCACATAAATGATATTTGCTATGAAGATATATTTAGCAGACTTTAAACATAATTTTAAGGTAGTTTGTTGTATGCTGGAAGCAATTCAATTGTTTTAGTGTGTGTAATTTATACACACAAACTAACAATAATATATTTTGATAAACCACTTCCCAACACTTTCATGATTTAAAATGATCTAGCAAAAGTTAACAATAAGTTTTAAATATTTAATTAACAAACAATGTAATTTAAACATATTGTTACTTTTTTAAAATTACTTTGGTGTTTTCTAAAATGTCAATACAAGTTACGAATGGACTACAAAATCACAACAGTGCATTAGAAATGGTAACTGATGTCAACTCTTAGAACAATAGTTGTGAAGTGATTCCTTCTCCACTCCCCCCTATTTTAAATTTAAAAAATCTTAAATAAGGAAATATACACAAATGGTACTTAGGATATATTCATGATAGGAGGGAATTATAAATGTATGCAAAGCTAGAAATAAAACAATGTATCTTTTAAACATTACTAAAGAATTTTTTTTATCTTTGATATGTAGAATACATTAAAGCATGCTGGATAATGTAAATGACTTTGACTTTAAAGTGATATAAAAGAAAATTTCCAGCATATACACATACCAAATACTTGGCATGTCTGAATAAAGAAAAAAATGCATTTTACCATAAAAAATATCAGCATACTTCCAGCCTTCGGTAAAATTATTCAGTATTCTTAGAGTTACACATTCATTGTTTTTACCCTTTCTTCAAATACTGTTTATTCTTGAAAATAACTTTTTTAAAGCATAAATAATATTTTGCTACCATATTAATCTATAATGAAATATCTGATTTACTACACTAACCATTTTCACCAATGAGGCTGTATAAAAACAAATTTTATTATTCACAATCAAGTGTTCATGTGCATACATATAGATTCAAGGTTTCCTATTTGTTCAGGTTACTGTAAAACCCTCATCAAATCACTTGGAAATTTTGGTCAAATGATCATATCATTAAAATGGAGGGACAAAAGCAGCAGCAATTTTTGGATTGTACATGCTACTATTGAACAAAGAGGAAACCTAGGATGAATCTTCATTGAGAACATATATGAACTTTTCAAAAAATAAATGTGTTGAATCTGATTTATGTACTTAAAATATCTGTACATAGGTTTTCAGGCAAAAGCACGAATCTGTATAAAATCCATTATTTCTCATTTCACCATTTACCTAACCCAATCATTCAGCATTTACATTGCACAGTATATTCAGAGTAGTTTAACGTTTTTAAAGATGACTTAAGTGCATTTACACTGCAAGGTTCAGATTCTTACATGACGATATTGTCACTCGGTTAACTTTTCAATGGACTACACTCTACAGTAAGAGAAAAAAACCCGAAAAGTTAAAATAGCAGCATCATGCAAAATACCCTTGGTAACCCAAGTTCATTTATCACAAGAAAAACATTTCCCCTCCCCCCAACAAGCTTGTCTTAGAGCATTTTTAAATATCTGGCTAGCACTACATAACTGTACTGTGAACAGAAGGAACATTACATCAAAGAAGTAAAGGGCTTACATTGATGAGGAAATATGTCACGTATTCAAATTTTACCCTCAAGCACCTTTAGTTTGATAGTTTCCTAGTTATTATTTTCAAACTATCAATTCATTACCCCATCAAAATTTAATTGGTCATCAATTACATTTTGTTTTTGGCAGAAGTCATTCTTCATAAGGCATTTTATTCATGACTAACTTTTGGTAGAAAATTAGTCACTATTTATATTTCAACAGTTTAGACCAATGTTAATTCTCTCTATAACTACTCAAAGCAGGAACTTTCAACAGAATAAATAAGTGAAGGCAAAAATAGCTCCTTCCCCCTAGAGATTTTCTTGGTAAAATTGCAGCAAGTTGAAATGCTAGGTCAAAATCAACATATTTCTTATGATTCATAAACAATTGTATGGGGAGCCCTTTTACATATAATCACCAACAATGCAACACACAAATGCTCACATTTTCCAATAGAGCACATATAGAATTTTGCTTTGATGTTATACATAGATGATGCAGCATTCACACAAGTTTAAGGATCTGACACCCTGACATGCAGCCAGTGGGTGCCTTATGAATCTGTGCCTTACAGTTATGCCATAGTATAGGCCCAGCTAATGTTCTGCTGATTGGACAGTTGACCCTATTGAATGTAATTGAGGGCTCATGTGTTGGTAGGGTCTGGAGTTTAATTATGCAGATTTTGGTTATAGGAGGTCACAATAGGTAGTGTCTGCTGCCAGATACCAGCCAAAGAAGTACAAACTGGACTCCAAAGATAGACCACAGGGAGGGATTTAGTCCAGAAACGCCACCACAGTCAGTGTAGTCCTCCTGTTAGAAAGAAAAGAAAAAGTAAAATCTTGAAAAACATTTAGTAAGACATCTTTCAATGTAACCCATACTTTGACCTTTGAACTCACCTTCTAAAATTGCTCTAGGTGAAATCCATACAAATAACATTCACCTAGATTTTATAGTTCAGAGATTTGGGATAAAATGATTTCCCTACAACCATTTGACAAATGCTTAAGTTTTAGTTGTAGGTGCTGATGGTTGTGAAAGAAAATAATAATGAAAGTAGTTTTGAGCAATATGCTAATTTTTAAATAAAAACATTTGCTGTCATGGTACCAAAATCCCATATATTTACAAAAGTAAGACATAAAAATAAAATATAATCATGTTTTTTAATTCCCAAGAATTATGATTTTAGTGACTGTGCTCCACATTTCTTATATCCAAATTCTAAGGTGAGCATACAATGTATATGTAGCACATGCTTGTAATCCCAGTACTTGGGAGGCTGATACCAGATTATCCAGGTTTTCGGCCAGCCTCAGCTACTTAGTGAGGCTCTCCTCAAATTAGTGAGACCCTATTTCAAAATAAAGAATAAAAAATAGAACTGAGGGTATAGCTTAGAGGTAGAATGTCCCTGGGCTCAATCCCCAGTACTAGAAAAAAAAAAAGAATTAAAGTATAATTAAAAAATACCTGAACCATAAACAATGAAAGGATATCCTGAAAACATACATCCAAATTAGGAAGTAAGTTAGAAAGAGAGGTTTATCTTGTTATCCCTCAAATCTAACCAGAATAAAAAAAAACCTCAATTCTTTGTTAAATGCTCCTGAAAGGTCAGCTAGAATGAGGTCATTGTGAAATATATGCTTCTAGAAATATTTCCTCATATATATTTGGCTTTATGCACTCTGATGATTCTCTTTGAAACCTGTGTGTGGTTAATCTCACTTTCCTTGATTTTACCTCTTTTTCTTCATGTTTTCTAAGTGTTCAATTTTTCCAGGCATTCCTTCTCTCTCCTACTCCTTATTTATACTTTGTTTCTAGGCGGTTGAATCCAGTCCTATGGCTTTAAATTGCATCTACTTGTTAATAACCCACACTATTATATCTTTTCCCTTGGATTTTCTTCTGACTTCCATGTCACCTCCTGTCCTCTCATGTATGACATGGAGATTTCAAACTTTAGCCACATAAAAGTATTCTTTTGAGTATCAGTAAAGGGCACTTCTAGAATAGTAGCTCATGGAAGAAGGGAGGGGAGAGGGAATGGGGTGGGAATTGGGGGTTAAATGAGTGCTATGTGCATGTATGCCTCTACCAGCTTGTACCACATTAAGATGTATGATTACAACGCACCAATAAAAATAAATAAATAAAAAAGAAAATAAAAAAAGAATAGTAGCTCATGCCAAAAACTCCAAGTCATTTGAGATTCCTCTCTTTTTCTCAGCTGAATCCATCACACCCTTTATCTCCAAACTGATACTTATCACATTCTCAGCTCCATGTCATCAGCACACCTTGCCTATAATTCTGCAAAAGCTACCTTACTTATCTCACTGCTTCTACTCTGTTCTTTTATAATTCCTTCTCCATCCCATAAATCAAATCCTTTAACACATTCACAATTTTTAATCATTCTCAAAATCCAAATTCCTTCCTAAGGTGGCCTATCAAGGCTTTAGCTGGTCTGGAGCCTGGCTACCTCTTCATCTTCCCACTTTTTCTCTCCTCCTCATGTCCTTCACTCTGCTCCAACAACACTGTCTTTCTTTGCAATAAGCCAAGGCATTTTCTGTCTTATGTCCCTTGCTCTTCTGCTTGTTTTTATACTTTTCCCTCCAGGTAGGACAATCAGATAAAAAACAGGGTAGTAGTTACATATGAATTTTAGATTAAAAAATAATGTATGTGTATGTGTATCTATATCTTCCAAGTATCTCACACATACAGGAGTGGCATAACCAGAGTAAGTATGCAGTAAGTATTTGATAAATGAATAGCAGACACTTGATGAAGCACTACACACTCTGATTAGAAAGGTTGCAAATATAAAATACTATATAAAAGGACTAATTGTCACTCAGGCAGGATGAAGAGTGTTCCTGGATAAGTATCAATTTGACTGAATGAAAAACTACCATACACATACAACTAATTTATGTATAAAAGATGCATTGTGTCAAAGAAATTCCTATTATATAAAACACATTTTTATATTCTAGAAATGTATTATGGAAAGAAAAATCTCTCTGGCTTCTCAATGCTTTTGTTTTTATATAGTTGATTTTTTTCCTACTTCCTCTGTGTGATGATGAGATATATCTGTTTCAGTTTGGGTAGGTTAGATATTTGGAGTCCCTACATCTGCATGTTGATTCACATTGAAAAATCTGCCCCTTCAGTTTCCTGATTATGTTTTTCTCACGGATTTTGCATAGTGGAACCACATAGAGTAAGACCTGAAATTATGCTGTGGAAGTGAATGATGTGATACATTTTTAAAATATTTTAAATAAAAAATGCCTAGACTGTGAGAGAAACCTCAGCAGTTTCTTTGTCTTGTAGAGACAGAAATTCCACTGGCACTAAGATCAGATCAATCAGTATGATTTTTAAAGATTACTGTAATATAAAATAACAGATTGCAACCTCATTTCAGTTTAACATTAAAACAGGAAAAGGATATAGTACCAATACTATATGTAGTTATACTAGACTTCCTCATAGGGAAACTCTCTATGAAGTCTACTAGTAATGTAACATTTGAGAAATCTTTATTCGTTTTCCTTCTCCGTAACTCATTAAAAGAATAAACTATAAGACCATGCATAATAGAGTCTAAAACTTCTTCAATTTACTTTTGTCAAACAAGTATTGCTTGTTCTCCCTTCTCTGCCGTTCTTTTCCCCAACCAGAATCTGGCAATTAATGTACAAAGAATACAATTTTAATTTATGTAAATGAATTTAGAGCCAGGCTTGGTAGTGCATGCTTGTAATCCTAGTACTTGGGAGGCTGAGACAGGAGGATCTAAGTTCGTGGCCAGCCTCATTTACTTAGTGAGGCCCTCTGCAACTTAGTGAGACCCTGTTTCAAAAATAAAGAAAAAAAAAATAGGACTAGGGGTGTAGCTCTGAGGTAGAATGCCCCTGGGTTCAATCCCTAGTACTGCAAAAAAAAAAAAAAAAAAAAATTAGATATGACTTTTCCCCAAAGAAAATGTTTTAGTTATTTGGCACAGGAGGGAGTTTTTGCTCTTTCTTGTCAAAATTATAGTTATCATTTGATTCCCTTCAAATAGCAAATGATTCCACTAAATAATAGCTACCTTTTGAATTTGGATAAGTCTACTGTTACCCCATAGCTTCAAAGAAAACCTACATTTAAACATTTTTACATAGATGGATAATCTACAATAACTCTTCTAATACAAATAATGCCCATAACAAATAAATTGTTCTCCTACATGACATTTTAACACCTTGGCTACATTAACCCACGACATAGGTAATGTTTGGTGAACTCTTTAGGTGGAGAAAGATTAATGAACATCCATATATATGGCCTTATTTATGCATATTCTTTTTTATGTAACCCATAGCATGCTTTTGTAAACTGGGCTTACATAAAAGAATAAACTTTCTCACTGGACAGATTATGGGCTTGCACTACTTTGGTTTGATTAATCCACACATTCAGCTTTTTCCTTGTCTTTTGTTGTTCTTTACCACACAAGTCTTCATAAAACCCTCATCAGAAGGTATTATTTAAATACTTGTGTTTTGAGATACCCTCATGGTATGGAGCTCCATAATTGTATACCTAACAACCTACATTCCTTTTGGACTCTACAGGATGCAAGGACCTTTGCTTTAGATGTTCAAAAGATGGTGTGTGTGCACAGCCAGCAGGCATGTGTTTACTTTATGCTGCTATAAACATGTGGCTGCATAGCTGAGGGACAAGCACTCTGTCGTGGAAGGCAGGGGCCTCAGGAGACCAAGCACAGACAAAAATTTTGTTTGGTAGGCACAGAATTTGAGCAGATATCTCCTTTTTAAAAACATTTTCCTTTTTTACTGGCTATGAAACTTATAAAGGTAAAAATAATTTGTATTCATTGTAGAAAAGTTGAAAAATGAGTAAACTAAAGCCACAATTTTACAAGCTAGTGATAAACTCTATGAACTTGGGTGTTACCTCTTGGTACCACTGTTACATTCAAATATACAAAATTGACATATATATGTATATAATTATATTTTAATAAGTGCCCACTTGTGTTGTACACTGCACAATTTTACTGGTATTCTTGTCCAACTTATGTATATACCTAATTGTTAGGTGGTTTGGGGGACATTCATTTTGCTTTAAGAAAACATTTTGTTGTATGATATATTTTCATTAAACAGTGGCAGCTTAAAAATAGTACTTAGGAATTTTATGTCTAATTAATAACTATGAATCTTATGTAAAATTCTGCAACTGAGAAAAGTGACCTTAAAATTAAAGATAAAAAATGCAAATTTTTATAACTATCCTTTATATATACATAATAATCTCGTACCCGTATGCTCCAGAGTTTGCTGTTTTCTATTATGATTACCAAAAAGGACAATTGTAGAGCATATTATTCCATTATTCTTTCCTTATTTAAGTAGTTAGCTATGTGCTTCTTTAAAAGATCAATAATGTTATATTTCAAATAGTTTCCTATGTATCTGTTTTAAGAAGATACGTCTGGAGAGGGATCTTTAATTTTGGTCCTTTATCTTGATTATTAAAATTGGCTAGATTAACTTTACTTTTTTTGTCATGAAAACCATTATTTTATTGAACATATTTGGTTATTTTCAGAAACTACCTCTACTACTCCACTCTCCCCCTTCCCCATGAGCTCACTCCATTTTTACTCATAGCCACATCTCCATCTAGTGGTTTTCTAATCAATGAATACCTGAGATCGATGAAGAAAGAATATCAGGAAAGTTGTTCTAGTAACACAACCATGATAATTTCCAAGCATTAGAAGTGAATTGCATTACAATAAATGGAACACTGAACAGAAATGAAAATCCCAAACATCTATTTAGCAATATTGCTTCTATAATTCCAATGCCTCAAAAGATTAGTAAATAATTATAATTTTGCCTTTGGTACAGTATTCAATAAAATGAATTTAGAAATTAGAAACATCCATACTGAAATATTTCAATAAGAATATCAATATTTGAAGAATAAATTTCTAGAAAGATATTTAAACCAAATTTGTTAAAAAGACAAGAAAAAACAGAACAACTAGCTCACAAGTTCTTAAACAATGCTTGATAAGACTGATGTGGTTCATTAGTTTTACATTAGTATTTTTTGAAAATAAACTGAGGTGACTTGCTCTATCAATTATTGTATTTCTATTTAGTAAAAGTAAGATATTGTGAAACCTGTATACTTTTGATCATATTGACTTAATCTTTACACAAGAATCTTACAAGAAAATGATTTTTAAATAAAGATAGAAATCTGATAGGTTCTGTTTAGGATGAGGAACTTACATCCCATTTGAAATTAGCAATCTGTAAAAACAACACTAATACTGGAATTTTAATAACTTCATTTCAAGATACTTATTATTGTGGATTTAGGAATATGGATTATTTTCTAAAATTTCAAGCCAAAAACAAAAAGAAAAAAAATTAGAGAAAGTGACTGACCATCCACACCACATGAAAACTTGCAGTAAAATGAAGATAGGAGCTGACATCATGGTACAGGCACGACTCGTTGTGCATATAAGTTGATCCTATTAATAACGGGCAAAGTAGCGAGTACAGGAAAAGGAAAGAAAACACAGAAAAGAAGACATACAAGATGAGATTTCATGCAGTTTGCTGGCAATTAGCAGTTAATGTGAGCCTCCATCCAGAGCAGATTCACAGTGACCATTGCAAATAAGCATTACGAAAATATTCCACTGCTAAAAGAACACAACACAGTATTAGCAAACCAAGCTACTGAGCGAGAGCTGTACTTTCACACACAACTCTATAGTCTATAGCAACTCAAATTCTCAGAAATTTTTGTCATAGTTAAATCTTTTTAATGCCTTGATGATACTATATGGGGTAATAGAGTTTTTATATCAACTTTTAAGTTCATCTGAGTGAATTTAATCTGTCTTTGTGTTTTCAAAAGTTGGTGACAAACAGTTGTTGAGTGATGCTTCCCTGATGAGCAGCACTATCTTTGGGGAATGATTTGAAATGAGTAAGACTCCAAAGGTGTAGTCAGTAGATAGAAAAATAGGTGTTCTCACATCTGGTTTTTATGAAAGACTTACTGGGTAAAATCGAAAACAAAAACTATTTAGGTGCAATTTTGAATAATTTTCCCTATCAAGAAGGAATGTCAATACTCCTTATAGAGATTAGTGGGATTTACTGGCTAACATCTATCTGGTAGTTTTAGCCTTATTCCTCATCAATGATTTTATTTCTTCTTTGCTTCATTATTAAATTTTTATATTTTCTAATTGCATAATATGTGACTATTGAAATGTTATAACCTCTCTGGAACAAATATGGCTACATATATTTGAGTAGATGAACCTATTCAAATTAAATAAAAACATATGACAATCAGTAGATTTTTTTTTTTTTTTGCGGTACTGGGGATTGAACTCAGGGGCATTCTACCTCCGAGCTACACCCCCAGCCCTATTTTTCATTCTTTATTTTGAAACCGAGTCTCACTAAGTTGCGGAGTGCCTCACTAAGTAGCTGAGGCTGGCCGCGAACCCAGATCCTCCAGTCTCAGCCTCCCGAATGTTGGGATTACAAGCGTGTGCCACCACGCCCGGCTTTCAGTGGATGTTTTGACATGTTTTTAGAATTAACCAATTCATGCTCTATTTTAGATGCCCATTGAATTAACCAATTCATGCTCTGTTTTGGATGCCCATTGGTGTATGCAAGCCATTTAATACAAGATACACCCTAAAAGAGAATTGCGGGATTTTGTATTCAAAATGAGTAAAATAAATGAACAAAGAGTTTTATGTGGTATTCAAGTTTCTTAATAATTAAAATAATTTTAAATGCATAAAGCTGATATATACAAAATAAGTCAGAATAATACATCTTACACTTGAATTATAGGAAAAATATTGATATCTTTAGATAATATGCATTAAATATGCTTTGTAATATTTTATCAAGTAAATTCTGTTCTTATTTCAAATAATAGAAAATGACATTGATATAGTTAAGAGAAATAATACAATCTGATGTGTGATAGAATGAGAAACCATGTAAAGGAAAGTGGAACTATTAAATATTAGGAAAATAGCTATATAACAAGTTTTTAAATATATTGAGTGAAGACTAGAAATAATAATAAAATAGCTTGCATTCTCAGGATTGGAATATAAAGGAAGGTGGGCAAATACAAACTATAAGTAAATTATACTGTGAGTTATCATTTCTAAGAAGAAAGTCTTTACAATCATCAAATTGGTGACCCTGTATTATTAGTAAATTGATGTGGAGTTGTGTTTGAAAGTACAATTTCTGTGGGAAAGACAGAAGAAGCAGCTATTAAGTTTATAACAACTATGAAAACTATCGAAATGAAAAAAAAAAGTCTGCCTACTGGTGAATACATCACATTAATGAGCAAGACTATGCTTAAGACATTATGTTTGAGCTAAAATTGTAGTTTATCCTAAGTTCTTGTGGACCATTAATTTATAATATCTTCATCTAGTAAGTGTTACCTTACCAAGACATTGTTGTCAAAGCAGACATCAGGCCCTTTTCGGTATCTGGGTTGTTTAACCATATCACAGGGATCAGGACCATCAGCTAAAGAGATTTGTTAAGGAATATGAAGTTATTTTTTTCCCCACAAGCAAGCAAGATATATAAATATATATGTATGCACCATTACTCTAACCCACCACATCAACTGAAATTCTTGGGGATGTAGTGAACTAAACTGTGAATTCTCCTTCCCATAGTGCATGCATAACTAGCATAATCAGTCTTGACAATTGAACAAAATTTTGGGTGAGGGATCCTTTCTGCCTCTGTATGATGATCATAGAACTAATATTTTTTCTCATTATGAGCATAAACAATGTGACAAGGTTAAAAATACATTGCTTCAAGATGGTTTTCCATTGCAAACATCTCCAATGTCAAAGGATACAAGTCTGCTCCGCTTGTATAAGCAGCCGCGTGTCGCAGGGACATGTCCCTTTGCTCTCAACCATTATGAATATTAAGTTGGTGTTCATAAGCTTTTCTACATGAAAGATTCTGAAAAATAAATGTTAAAGTATCATATAAAGTGAAAAGTATCTTTGGGGAAAAGAATAGAAATTTTCAAAGATTCGCATGTATTAAAATGAAGGGTAAAATATGACATTGAAACAGAAAGCATCAGTTTAATAATACAATGGGATAAGTGTGATTTTAGTAGAGAAATACGACAATTTTTTTTTCATTAGCACAAATATATTACTTCTCTCAAATGTTAAAAACAAGGTTTACTGCAATTTTGAAGCGTTAGTCTTCATTGCAAAATAAGCACTATTGTTGAAACTCGGGAAAAAAAATTTTGTTTAACATGTTTAAAGACATATAAAAATATGCCAAAGATGCCTTATTTTGCAGATAAGAAAACTATGAGAACACAGTGGCTAAATATCTTGTCCAAGCTAAGGGCAGAATAAATTCTAAGTTGATAATGCTCAACAAGCTTTCAGTGAAGATATAAATATTTTCTGCTCTGTCCAATACAGTAAATACTAGTCACCGAAGCTACTGAGCACTTACAATGTGACACTTTAATTTTATTTAGTTTTAATTGAAATTTAAATAGCCACCTATTTCTGGTAGCTCCTGCATTGGACAGCATAGATACAATCAAGGGTTTTAAATTCTACCCACAGCCTTAGTCACATCTTAAGCTATTTCTGTCTTCCACCACCACCACCAAAAAAAAAATAATAATTATATCACTAAAAAAGTAATTTCTTTATAATCATATGTTTTTCAAAGATGCAAGATTGCACTCCTCCCCCACTGAACTTGGGATACTAGCATAAAATAAATAAAATGGAACCATAATTCAATTAAATGTTTACATTACATTGATCTTTACCTTATAGGTTAACTTAGTGTATTAGATGCACATTGCTATTATTGGACCTCAATTAATGAAAGGCCAAAGGACTTTGAAACTCCATCTGATGTTTCCACTGCACGCACTGCAGCTCCATTTCCTGAAGTTGATATCTTAATATGCTCTAAACAAGACAATCTGCATTCTTCTGAGTTCAAGTTTGACTTCTCCCCTTTCCTTCTCCTATTCATACCCTCTACCTCCTCCTTGGACAGGGTTGTTTGTGAGAGTAGGTCATAAACATACTGACCATGTCTATTAAAATTCATGATAATTTTGGTTAACGCCTTCATGAAAAAAAAACAAAAACAAAACTTGCTTTAGCTGTTATGACTGTTATAGACTACTTTTCTGAATCCCTGAGTAACTAACTATTGCAGCACTTACACAATCTCAGATTACCTCACCTCCTCATGTTTCCTTTTCTCTCTGTTAACATTTCTTTTGGACTAACTTGTGCCTTGTCTCTAAAAATAAAGTGTCCCAGCTCTGTGCTTTGTGAGCTCTGACTTGCTGCCCTGTTCTCAGGGATCCCGTGGCGTGGATTATCACGTTCCTCTCAACCCTTCTAACGTCCCCATCTTGCCTTCTTCTCTATCCCGTTACAACCAATTAAATTTTCCATCTTGTCCAAAAAAATATAGAGATGTTTTATGAATACTGACTAACATTAACCATATCCTTAGGAAATGATATTTTATCCCACTTCCTTCAGTTTCAAATCAAAGCTAACTTTTAATTCTTTATGTCAGAGAAAACTAGAAGTAAAGACAAACCAAATAGTATCTTTAAAATGTCCTCTGCAAACCCTTTTAGTTGTTTGGCTTAGGATTACTAACTAAAATTAATGATGTTAGGATTAATATTATTCTTTCACTTTCTCCATATTAGAAAGTTTTAAATATGCATTTTTTAAAAATGGAAAACACATTGAAATATAACCAAAATTTTTTATGTTCTACCTAAAAAGAGAAACAATTATCTTGGTCATGCAATTATTAAAGTTGATCTAATTACAACTTAACCAAAGCTAGAATTTTAAAAATTGTAATTTTTAAGACTCACACTTTCAAGTTAAAAAAATTATACCTCTGACTCCAATGACAATTTCCATTATTTCCTGTAATGATTATAAAAGTGAATGAAATTTCCTAGTGAAACTGGACTGCTCCAGACATAAAGCAATGAGTACCTGGAACAGTTTCCACAGTCTAAAACGCCATTGAATGATTTGCTATCATTATCGAAGAAATACTGGGTTTGTTCAGTAATGCAGCTCTGCTTTGACAGGGAGGCGGTGAAGTCCTCATCCTCCATCTCAACTGCAGGAGTCAAAACAAAGATGCCACCATGAGGGGACTGGACACTGCAGTCAGCCCCCCCGAGCCTTCCTTTCTTATAGGACAAAATTATCATGTAAGGCCAAAACTTCAATTGGCCCATTTATTGCTGTGTAACATTTCAACAGCCTCTAAGAGGTGCCCAATACATACCAATAGAATAAATTAATATAACAGCTAAAAAACAGTGGCCAATTGAACTAAAATAATTTCTGAATATTTGATCAAAATTTCAGCCCACCAAAGTGTCACACAGATGATCTCTCTCTCACTCTTAGTGTCAGTGTCTCTCTCTCTCTACACACAGACACACACACACACACACACAAACACACACACACACACAAACACACACACACACACACACACACACACACACACACACTTGGAGCTTATTAAACTCAGCCCATCCAGAAAGAAAAGTTTGATTGGTATTATGACAAGAACAGCATCTGAGTATTTACGTACCTGCCTCAAGGAGCCGGGGAAAGGTTAAACTCAAAAGAAGTTGTTGCAGAATAGACCTGCATTTTAAAATGAATAACTGCTATAAGCACAGAAATTTTCTGATAAAAATCTGAGTTTATTTTTTTTGCGGTACTGGGGATTGAACTCAGGGGCATTCTACCTCCGAGCTATACCCCCATCCCTATTTTTTATTCTTTATTTTGAAACCGAGTCTCACTAAGTTGCGGAGTGCCTCACTAGGTAGCTGAGGCTGGCCTCGAACCCGGATCCTCCAGTCTCAGCCTCCTGAATGCTGGGGTTACAAGCGTGGGCCACCATGCCCTGAGTAATTTTATATGTAGACATACATATAAATACAATAAATACATTTCTTTTAATTGGCTTGGAAAATTTTGAGCATTTTTTCATTGAAAGGAACGTTTTTATGAATTTTTTTTTTTTTTTTACTGTACTGGGGATTGAACCTTGGGGCATTCTACCTCTGAGCTACATCCTCAGTCCTATTTTTTATTCTTTATTTGAAACAGGGTCTCACTAAGTTGCGGAGGGCCTCAATAAGTACCTGAGGCTGACCTCGAACCTGCAATCCTCCTGTCTCAGCATCCCAAGTACTGGGATTACAAGCACGCACCACCACGCCCAGCTCATTTTTATGTAATTCTTATACAAAATATTGTAACTTCTTTTTGATCTTTAAAAGAAGTCATGAAGTCAAATGCATTTGGGACCAAGTATGGGACATGTATGCATGATACGCAATATTACTGTGCAGAACTACTAACTCCAAAGAGGAGCATGTCACTATTTCAGAGCGTGTTTTTACATACAGGATTTTCTCATTTCGGTTTTTAAAATCGTGGTGAAACAACGACAAAAATGACCTTGTCTCTGATGCTGGTTTGGGTTTGTGAGCTATTTACAAAACAAAAATATATTTGTAATGCCTTTTTTTTTTTCAGAAAAAGTAGGAAATTTAATATAAAATATTTTTACTACTTTAATAAAATGATCATATAATCACTTAATTTTAGCTGGGAAAACTTCAATGTTGAATGTGATAGATCACTCAGCATAGAATAAGGCTGAGATATTTTAGTAGGTTGATGAGACAAAAAAAGGAATAAAGGAATGTACAATCAAGTATTATTAGTATATTATTAATGTGAAAAAGCCTATAATGCATGATGTACATAGAGCATGGGAATTATATTAGTGTATATTGTATAATAATAATTATAATAATTAATTGTGACATAGGGCTTGATAGTAATTTATGTGCTTCCAGGGAAGCAACCAGGGAATAGTTTAAGCAAGAATTTTGGCCTTGTGAATTGACAGTGAAGCTGGAGGCTTTTCCTTGACTGCCCTAGGACAGACTATTTCTTCATTTTTGGTTTGCATGATCAAAATATTAATTATACAACTGGGGCTCTTCCTTTAATAAGTTTATTTTTCAACTAGGCTTGTGAAGGGCATGAAAAAGATGATTAAAAAAGAAGAAGATTGATGCTACTTGACCAATTAATGATGAAAGGTTGTTTCCTGGTTGACCTCCAGTTCCTGTAAGTGTGAGGAGATCAACTACTAAGATTTAAAAGAGGTTGACCTAGTGGTCCGAATAGTATGCCATGGTCCGAATATAGCAGTACCACAGGAAATAGAGCTAGAATTATAATTGAGAAGACTAAGATTAATACTCCACTTTATTTATTGGGAATGAATAAGATTGTACAAATAAATAGGAAATATGATTCAGGTTTGATATGGGGGCTATAGTTAGGGGGTTTGTAGGTATATAATTATATGGGTCTCTTAAAAGATCTGGGGAGAATAAAACTAGAGTCAGGAGAAATAAAATAAGAAACAACAGGCCCAGAATGCCCTTGTTTGTAATTTGGTCTGAGTCAGAGGTTATTCCTGGTGGGGTGTTTGATCCTGTCTTGTGAGAGAACAGGGGTAGACTAGTATGAGGGCTGTGATAATAAACAGTAAGGGAAAATGGAAAGTGAAAAATCATGTCAAGGTGGCTTTGTCTACTGAGAATCTTCCTTGGATGTATTTTCCTAGGTTAATGACAAAGTAGGGAATGGCTGGTAGGAGATTAGTAATTACAGTAACTCCTATTAAGCGAAGATAGACTATGGATGTTGTAGCTACAACTGCAAATATTGGAGAACTCCAATATTTCAAGTTTCAGAAAAGAATTATAAGAGCCATAGCAAAGGCCTTGTCTTATGTAAAGGAATAAGTAGGTAAAAAATCCTAGACACAAGAGGTGGTTTAGAGACCTGATTAGAACTAAGCAACAAGAAATGTGATCTCCAAGATTTTGCCCTGTGGTTCAACAGACAGTTTAAATGTTTTATTTTCATAGGTGGTAGGGCACAGGTGGGGTGAGGGAGGTGGGGGGGCAGGACTAGTGAAAAGAAAGAATTGGATTTATTTCAGCAACATGATACCTCTAAGACTATACCTCTAATCTCTGTATTGATAGTAAAAAGGCAGAAAGTTAAGTCATCTTGTCATAAATTGTATCAATGTAGACATCTAATTTGTATATTAAAGACAATAAATAACCTTCATAGATCAATACTCCTAAAATTTAAGAAATCAAGTGTAATATAAAACTATATAATCGAAGAGTTCCATTAGAACTATACTTCAGCAAAACAAACAAAAAGTCTCTAAAGAGGCTGAAGTTTGCCTCAGCATACAATTATTTTCATATAAACAAACTGAATTATTGTAAGTTTCACATGATCATTTAGGAACAACTATTGGTGTTTCCAATATGTGCAATAGGAAATGAAAATAATTATGCCCATAATAATTGACCCATGACAAAAATCCATATTTCACCAAATGCTTTACTATTTCAAAATCCCTTTTTCTCTTTATCAGTAAAACTAAAAATCTGACTTACCAGGCAGCAGCAGTGGCCCACCAGCCAATCTGTAATATGTCTGCTATTGATGGCTGTAAAACACAATAAAGAAGTCATTACATTGGTCTATATTGGAGTGTCCCTCTGAGAGGAATTGATTAAGCTGTGGATTGTACTGACCACATATGCGGAGCGATGTCCTGCTCCTTGCTTTGGTGCAGCACCGGGCTCACACACTGACTGGTAATCGTAAGATTTGTTAAAACCATAGACTGATATGTTAACCAGGTGTCTCATCAAGCTTGGATCAATCTCTCCAAAAAATCTTCCAATCTGGTAAAGAAAAAAATAAATATGAAATTTCAAATTTTAGTCAAATGTGAACATTTGAACCAGCATAGTGAAAAAGAAATAATAGAAACTGTGAAGTAAAATAATGCAGGAGCTTAAAGACAAAACCCAATGAGAACACTGTATTTGGCAATGTGAAAGGACCAAAATGAGATTAGGTATTTTCATTACTTAGTGTCTCTCTCTCTCTCTCTCTCTCTGATACTATATTTGTGAATGGAATGACAGATTTACTAGGTCTTAAGGTCACAAAAAGGTACCTCCTAGGTGAGTCAGATAGGGTGAAACATGGGAAATGAGACATCAGTTAAAGTGTACAAAGTTGTAGTTATGTAGGATGAAGAAACCTAGACATCTAATATACAACAGAGGCCTATAGTTAATAACCTTGCATTGTATATTGGAAATTTGCTAGGAGTAGATTTTAGGTGTTCTTACCATGCCCAGAACAAAAACAAAACAAAAACCATTTGAAATAATAGGTATGTTAAGTGATTTAACTGTAGTGATAATCTTTTATCAAAACATCTTGTTGTATACCTTAACTGTATACAATGAAAAACATAGCAAATAAAAAATCCATATGCTTTCCAGGAAAGTGAAAATGGAAATGAGAGGGTGATCGAACTGGAAAACAAAAAGGAATTATTCCAGGCTGTGATGAACTAGAACTAGTGTTGCCTATAGGGACAAGTACCAGCTATTCATCTGTAGCTCAGAAACAAATGTCATTCAGGAAAACAGTCCAGTGTAGAGACATCTTTGGCTTCTTCTTTTTTTTTTTTTTTAAGAAATATAGTTTCAGAAGTGAAATGAACTAGGAAACAATTGTTATTCAGGAAAATAGTCCATGGTAGAAAGACCTTTAGCTCTTTTTTTTTTTAATGCTAGAAATATAGATTCAGAAATAAAATTCATATTTGCTGAAAATCCTAAGAGATTCCAATACTCTACGTAATGCCAATTTGTAAATTTGGTACTAGAAACTGCATCAATTTCAAAATACATAGCAATCTTCTAAATTTCTAAAAGTTGAAAATAAGTTCATATAATGTTATTATCCTTAACTACATATCCTTGACTACTTTTGGAAACAAAAAGTAAAATCAATTAATAATCATAAAGAAAGCTAGATCTAGCATTCACTTAATGGTTTACATCATAGTAATCATTTTAAAATTTATTATGTGATAGAAGTAAAACAATGCATCAATTTTTATAAAGCTTAAAGGGGTTTTGGTAATGCTGATCAGAGAAATTCACATTAGAAACCTTGCATCCCTCCTATTTCAGTTACATACCTGATTAGTATAATCATCATGATTTGCCATCAAAAGAAACCCGCCATCATCTAGAATCACACAATCCATTACCTACCAAAAAAAAAAAAAAAAATCCAAAAAGCAATTTATATATTTTTAGGAAGATAAAGAGGTTGTAATTTATTCTATTATATGTAGATGATCAGAGCAACAACAATAGGAGAAAAATTCAAATGATTATGTCTTCTCTTGAGTATATATGTTTAGGAGATTTGATAAACTAAGGGCATACATATATTAACATCAAATCACCACCCTTGATAATCTACTACCAACCCATCCAGTTAAGACTACCAACTTGGAAATAAATACTTGGGAAAAACAAACAAACAAACAAAAAAACCTGCCAACTTGGTCTGAGAAAACAATAAGAACAATTCAGAAATAATATTTTTACCACTTCAAGGTTTTCTAAGTTCATCCAGGAAACTGGACAGATGAAAATATTTGATAATGTATAATTATTTTATCAATTAAACATATTCTTTAGGTCTTGAGAAGAAAATATTTTAAAAATATTTTAGTTATTATGCTTCAGACAAAAGAGAAAAGGCAAGCAGCATAAGATTATAACTGTTTTAAACTTTTATGTTAAAAATATTTGGTTGGATAATTGGAGATTTGGAAGCAAAAAGCAAAACAAATAAACAAAAAATGCCCATGGCTATGAAAAAAAGAAGATACCCATTCACCCCAAAATACATGAAAAATTCTTATCTAATTTAAATTATTAAATGTATGAAAAACAACTCAAATTATTGAACAAAAATACAATTAAAAACATTGTTTTCAAAGTTGTAAATGTAATGCATTACATTTTCCCAGTGTGGCAACAGCTTGTTAAAATTTTTGCTGTAAAAACAGCTACTACTCTATGTAAAATAGGTAAGTTATAAAACGATTAAAATTATTTTCTTATAATTTTGCAGAAGCAGGAGTGATACCTGAGTTTCCCTTGGAAATAATATAGAGATACACATAAAGGGACTAGAGGAGTGGGATTCATCATTCTTCTCAATTCTTGGAATGATTTATCTAATATTCTATTTAGAGCACCTTCTATTTTTGAACAGACAATCCACATTTTCTTTTTCAACTTCTCAAATAGAAATGGAAGTGATACAAGATAATATATTGATAATCATTGTAAGCGGAACTTTATATACTATGTAACTCCAAGGTTAATTTTTTTTCCCCCATGACTATAGTGTGAACAAATTCAGAGAAAGTACAAAAGATGAGGGACGATTGCCTTGGAAAACAAAAAAGGCTTTGGTTAGAAACCTCCCAACCAGAAATACAAGTGAAAATGATTGTATAAAAAGAATCCAATACCATTAAGACTGAAGAGAATATTAGCCTACTGACATGACTTTTCAAAATACTTTCTTACACTATTGGCATATTTTAGAAGGAAACATTTAAAGTTAGGGATTAGGGCTGGAGATACAGTTCATGGTAGAGCACCTGTCTGCATGTGTAAAGCCCTGAGTTTTATTTTCAGCATTTCAAAAAACATAATAATAGTAATTAAAAGTACATGAGTTCAAATACATTAATCAGTTCACATTTCCACGTATGTTTAGCACTTAATTAAAAATTTTTGCATTTTTTCTTTTATTATTGAAGTCATAGCAAGCAACAGTAACAAACAAAAATATTGTAGTTAAATTTGTTTTAAAAAGTTTCTTACATCACTGTTTCTTTTGCAGTCACAAACTGGACCAGCACACTGAAAAAACAAATATAATTAACATCTTAAGAAACTGTATTTTAATATCATACTATTATAGTTAGACATTTTGGAATAATTTACCTAGTATAAAATATGATGAAATTATAGGTTAGTCCACAGGAAAAGCAGTTAGTTTCATCTTTGCATTAGAAAATATCAATTAACATATCCAGTAGCATACAAAGTTACAAAGTAAAAATAATATTTTTATTTATTAACGAAACAAAAAAATTTGAAAAACAGTAATTCATATTTCTATTTAGTGCAGTGGCATTGAAAACTTATTTTGCCATCTCATAGGACTTTTTTCTTGTTTGAATTTTGGGAGTATAAAGTATAGCATAACAATTTTTCAAAAAATGATCTTACCGGATCCCTGATTGAGGTTTTGGTGAAATTCTCTATCCAGGAATTTATATCAATTTTAATTCCAACAACTGAAAGAGTAATTTGAATTAATGTAAAGGCACAATTAGCAACAATATATAATTTTCTATATGATAGTTCAGGTAACTAACACAGTAGTAAATAAATGTTGGTCTTGAATAGGATGTTTTTCATAGAGGTAGATTTCTTGGGGTCATCATTAAGAAATAATGCTAATGGCTCTTAAACTAGTACATAAACTTTTATTTATATTCATAAAACTGTTTACAGTTTACTCATTAGCCACAACCTGGCCAATTAACTAATCCTAAAAGGGACAGCCTTGTGAACATGAGGTCATTTAAGGGGTATATTTTAAAAGGCTTTGCTTAACCCTACCACTGCATGCAACAGGTGCTTAAGAAATACTTGTTGAGAGAGTGGGCAGTAGGTAGTTGGGTGGGCTGGAGAGGGGACAAGTGAATGAGCAGCTGACAGAATAACTGGTAAAGGAGAGATGGACTGAAGGAAGAAGGGAATCCAGACAGTAAAACCATGAATGGGATAAAACTGCTGTCAGCAACAGAAAAACAATTTCTCTTCTTTTTCCATTTGGCCCAATATAGTTTAAAAAAAAAAAAAAAGAAAAGAAAAGAAACTTCAAACACTACTGAGTCATATAATAATAAAAAAAGATAATTTTCCTTTATCATATTTGTCCACTCCTATGGTTTTTCTTTGCTCGCTTGACTTATTTTTACCAAAAAGTCATTTTTCCATATATTCTATTGCAAATTTCTAATGAATCCCTATCTTTTTTTTAATCAGATATATAGTTGTCTAGTGTATAGATATACCATAATGTATCTTCCCTCAGTTATGGCACCTTAACATTTTATGTTTAAGCTACTGAAAATGTGTCCACACTTGACCACATACCTTTATATGTATTTGAAATTAAAAGGGACTTCTAGAATAGGATGGCTAGATCAATCCAAGAATTAAAATTTTGTACTTAAAACTGGCATATTACACTAAATTGATTGCATAAATTTATCAAACATACATAAACATACCTACTTCCTTGAAAATTCTTGAATTTTATCTAGTATCAATTTTATTTCATCCCCAATTTTATAGGTAACTAATGGTAAGTGTTAAATAAGTATTAAATTTTGTGTTTCTGTGTGTAATATGTGTATGCTTACCTGCGGGTTTAAGAAGTTTTCCTTGGATATATATTTCTACAGCTTTGCTTACCATAATGCCTGATTCATAGGCACCAGGTCCACTTTCTATATATATGAAAAAAAAAAAAAAAAAAAAAAAGAAATCAGACCAATCTAGATAAATCAGAATACTGAATTTCTTTTAGTAAATACAAAAGGCATGGTGTTTTTCTCTAAAATTCATCTAAAATCAATGAGAGGTGTGTGCTTTTTTTTTTCTCTTTTTTCTTTTATATACCAGGTTAATTGGAATTTCATGAACTGGTTCCTAATGATTGAGGGACGTGATCTACTCAGCTTGGTTTCATTTACTTCCACAGTCTGAGCAGTAGACCAAACCTCTGTTTCAAAACATTTGCTAAAATATTGGAGAGGCAGTTGAAGATAAACTACTGAGCCCTTTAAAAGTCCTTGAAAAAAACTGAAATTCTCTGAACTTCAGTTTTGTCATTTGTGAAAATGAAAGTTTAAAAAAAAGTATGCTCTGAGATACTGAAGGATTAAATTAGAAAGCTTTTAGAAAAGAACCTGATAAAAAATTTTAAAAGATAGGCTATTATTTTTTTATAAATACTACATTATGTAATTAATACTGATAAGATGCAATTAATCAGTTTATTCTACTTTATTTCATTCATTAAACATTCTTCAGTGTATTTTCAGTTGCGACATGACAGATTACTTACATATGGTTCTATTTATTATGCATGCCCGCTAGCTCTCCATTACTGGAGGACTTCTTGTTGTATTTGCACTTACCTCTTCAACTAAATGGATGTTCCATTTCTATTTTCCTAATGCATTGCAGTAGTATGCATGCTTAATAATGACTATTCTGAGCAGTTAACATAAAATATGTTGATTTGGGGGAGAGTAGGTAGTAATGGTTATTTGTTCAAGAAATACTTGAGAAAGCTGAATTCTAAAGCATTACTTACTATTGAAGTAGGGAGCGGTGAAAACATAGTTATCATTATCCAGGCTCCTTTTGTAGAAGCTGTCCTCATATGTCTCTGGGTTTTCTTGCCAATTTTCTCCAGCCCTGAGGAGGAAATGGCTCATCATCTGTATTCTTTAAAGTACTTGATAATCTACTTTTCTCTTTGTGAGTACACTGAGCTCTACAGATATGTCTACATCTCAGGTATGTCTAAGGAAATCAGTGGTAATTGATAGTATGACTGATACTCATTACTAAGCAATATATCAACATAGGATATCATATTAAGAACCAGGAAAATGAATGCCCAGCTTTACTCTGCTGTTTGATAGTCAGGAAATTATGGTTAAGTCAGTTAACAGGTTGACAAATATTAATAAACTTTGGTGCCCACTCAGCCCTGGTCTCAAGATAAACAGCACAGTGAAAACACTGACGTGCTATACAAATGTTGCTGATAGGTTATAATCATTCTGTTCATTTAACTCGTTTGGTCTGTGTCTACAAAGGGAAAAATCTGTTTCAGCCGCTCTTGAATTTTGCAGTAAGTATATGTGACTAGTATTGAAGAATCCTATGACATAATTTTTCAGAGAAATGGAAATATTTTAATAATGTAAACACTTTAAATGATGACTCCAATATAATCTACCAACAATGATCGGTTTCTCTGAAGAATGGCTTCCTTATGCAGTAATGTACAGATCCTTGGCACAGTCTTTGGTAATCTTGTTTTTACAGATGTTATGTGAACTTACTCTTTGGGATAAACTCTGGTAATCCCACCATCGGTCACAACAAATCGTGCTTTCACTCCCTTGCTGAAACAAGACATAAAGTGGGAAATTTTTTATTAACCTTAACCTGAAGATTCTAAGTTAGGTGTTGGTGATGTAAAAAAGAAATAAAACAAGATCTTAAAGGAAGCCAAGGTAAATGTATCAATAGGTGATGCAAGACTATGTTTACATAACCGGAAAATCTATGAAATAAGTACTTAAAGGGAATAGGTTTAAGGAGGACATCTCATAGGGAATAATGATGACGCTGCATTTCAAAGATGGTATAGGCACTCATAGGAATGACAAAGGAAGCAGGAAGATACCTCATGTACAGCAAAAACTATGTATAAGGGAAAGCTAACAAGGAGTGCTGGTGTTTGTAAGAAAAGCATAAGCAAAAGGAAAGAAATAGAAAGAAGTCATGTTTCACACACGAGCTTCTTAAAAATAGCTTGTGAATCATTTTTATATCTGTGCTAGAGAGCTCCATGTTTATCTTGAAATTAGAACTGCATTTTAGAACTAAAATTCTGGCAGGTATGTACTGTACAGGGAACAGACTGGGAGTTTTGGTTAAAGGAATGGAAAGCACTAAAAAGAGAAAAAACAGTTTCTGTAATTCCTTAAAGATGGGGCCTTAGGGCCTTAATGATTATGAAGAGATTAAAACATTGTTCAAATGATTCAGGATTTAGCAATTGTTTGGAAATGGGGTGAAGGAGAGAATAGAAATGAGAATCATACTCAGATTTCTCTATTTCTGGATGGGATGTATGGTTGGTGATAATGGACAGCCAGCTAAACATTCACTAGAAATCCTGTTTTGCCACAAACATGACTATTAAGCTTGATTTATTAACACTGAATTGTAAGACTGAGTAATGGTCAATATTAGTACTGAAATATACTTATATACAACTGAGAATTCAAATAGTCAATAAATATAAAATGGTTTGCTTGAGAAATTATTACTAAAGATAAATGATAAGCTTTAAATTTATGAGGCCAATTATCCAAAAGTTTCCCAGGAAGGAACTAAACTAAAATGAACAAGTACTTACATATTTTTCTGCTTACTCCAGTAATTTTGGACCAGTTCATTTGTAAAGCCGGCATCCAGTAAGACTCTATTAATCAGATCTGTATTACCTAACACAGAAAAAAGATATGTTCAATTATATTCACATAGTTTTTTTAATGAAGATGATAAAGAAATATATTTTCTATTTTCAAAAACAATTTAGAGTAGATGACATTTCAGGAATTTAAAAATATATTACATTTTCAGTCTGTGTTTTATATGTGGGTTTTTTTTTGCCTTATTTTTTGAGATATGAGTGGAATTAGCAGTGGAAAGTCAATTCAAAATGAGAAAAGCTATTCTGTAGAAATCAAAAGATTTTGATTCAAAAATATTTTCTGATCAAAAAGATACATGATATATGCCATGTAAAGAAATAATGAGGAGTGAGTCTTCCATGCTGGCATTTGGTTTGGTTCTGCACATTAGTACAATGGTTCCAAACCAACATAATATCATGGTTAAAATGTCTATAAAATCTCATAGGATTGTTAACTCCAAAATTATCAAGTAAAACATTAAATAGAAATTATTTTCCACTTTCATTTTTTTTTTTATAAGAAAAGGTAGTTTAACTCTCCTTCATTACAAATAGAATATAAGATATAAGATAACCATGGAATAAATCTGACTTTATGAAAACATTCAATAAATACCCTTCTCTTGTTTTGGAACAGGGTCAAGGAACAGAGCAATTATGAGAGACCAGCACTCTTCTGAGACTGGTTTTGGGAAACTACTGGTATTGGTTCAAAAGCACGGCTACAGGTTGTAAGTTCTGGAAAAAACTGAAGCCCAAGTTCAAAGGTAAAGAAGACAATAGATGATGAGAACCAAAGACAAATTAATACACATTCTTAAACAACTTTGTCTTCTCTTTCTCCTCTACTCTAAGATCATGAAGTTCTGAAATAATCTACAGGTACCTATAGAAATTTCACATTTATGATACAATCTCATTCAGATAAGGAATATATAGCATTGGTTAACATCCAATTACTCTAAGAGGTGAATTAAGCTGGAAACATTGCAATTGGTTGTAGTTAGTTTAAAATTTCTTTTATGTAGAATTAAAGGATTGATTTAATCTATATTTTAGATTATATTTTAATTCATTCTAGAAACTCTTCCTTATATTATCTTAGAAACTTAAAAAATTTAAAAAATAGCCCATTTTCAATGGTATATTTTAATAATCTCTAATTCTTTCAGGTAAAGCAAATAAATTTATTATTCTAATTTATAATACAAATCAAGATTTCAAGTAATTTTGTAAATTTGATCATCATTTCCTTATGCCTCAAGTGTTTGAAATGTTTCTTGCAGCTGTCTCAAAACAATATATCAGTGAATCATTAGCATTATCCTTTACCAATTTACACAAATACACAGTTTCTCATTATTTAAAGGATGAAGAGGGGATATAAAGAAGACAAGCATTCTATAGCATAAGTTAGTAAATTCACTTAAATTTTAGGGTAGAACTGTAATACAGGTGCTTTTACAAAACAAAATTAAACTTGGACCACACTACTTAAAAACACCTACTTAGATCACAGATTTCAGTTGTAATATCTACTTTTCAAAATAGTTACATATTATTTGATAACAGAAAAACTATTTAAAAATCTGATGATTGTCTATGAACTCTTTTCTACAATTACACTTCTATAAACTATAATTCTTCACAAAATTATATAATCATCTTAAACATTTCCTATTAGGTTTTAGAGGAGGTAGAGATGGGATGAAGGATGAGATTCATTACAGACAAAAGAAGCATGGACTATAGTGAAAGTATTTTGATTAATCATATTTGTATTTTCCTAACAACTAGAGACAGTGAACAAAAGAGAATAATCCCAATATTCATGGTATTCTGATTTAATGTATGTTATGACAAACATTTATGATAAATGCATTATTACAAAGAGTATGAGAAGCCGGGCGTGGTGGCGCACGCTTGTAATCCCAGCATTTAGGAGGCTGAGACCGAAGGCTCCAGGTTCGCGGCCAGCCTCAGCTACCTAGTGAGGCACTCCGCAACTTAGTGAGACCCTGTTTCAAAATAAAGAATAAAAAATAGGGCTGGGGGTATAGCTCGAAGGTAGATGCCCCTGAGTTCAATCTCCAAGACCGCAAAAAAAAACCCCCAAACCAAAAAAAACCCCAAAGAGTATGAGAGTATTATGCTAATTTTGGAATCAAATTAAAAAACTATTCAACAATGTTCTTATTTCAGTTCTCTCTGAGAAATGCCTACTGCTTAGTAATAGCACAAAAAACAATGACAAAATAACAGGTAGAAGGCTTACAGTGAGCTCACACTGAGAAAGGAGGTTTGCAATCACATTAAGGGAAGATCAGTGGAGACCATTGCCACCTGTAACTTTTTCAGAATGGCTCTTTGAAGCTACTTGCTAATCTGTGCTTAAGTGTTATAATCTGTGCTTAAGAAGTCATTTTTTTGTATGTGATAGAGATGAATTAAAGACAGCTTAAAGAAGATCAGGTTTTCACTTTTAATAACTGAAAAAGTGCTTTGTTTAAAAAAAAGAAGGGAAGAGGAGAAAAAGGAGAGAAAGGGGGAAGGAGATCAAATTGTTACACTTTATTATTAAAAATTCAAAATATATAAATAAATTAGCACCAATAAACTCATGATTATTATATTGTATGCAAATATGAACAAAGATTTGGCCACTTAGGATATAACTACATTGAAGCAATTATTGCAAATTAACACATACTTACATGATGGGTTGTTTGGAGTTTTTCTATCAATAAACTCATTGAAATTTAAAAGAAACTCAGTATTGTTATCTGATAGTTTAAGGTCATTGCAGTAGTCTCTGAAAAAGTATATTTTCAAATATTAGGTATTAAAATCAAAACTTTACAAGGTAATTATAAGTAGCACAAAGACTGTTTTTCTTTTTTCTTTATCACTAGTTGCATGACTTTGCAAGTATCTGAACTTCCTGTTGCCTGTTTTTTCATCTCTATAATGGGACAATTTTTTGTCAGTAAATGGTAAGACTATAGATAATACATGTAAAACACTTGGTCTCTGCACAGTGGCTGCTCAAATAATATTAGGTTTTGTTGTGCTTAGTGAACCATTATTGTATATCACAGGTTTTGCACTTCTAATATAGTAATTAAAACATAAATTTTAAACATACTCATTAAGATGTTAGTAAGATTATTGCCAACATATTTTTATTTGAAATTACTGTATTTGAAAATAGTGGAAATAGTGGTATTGCTTTACATATTTACTAGTATCTTTAATTCTTGATGAAAGGAAGACAATGTAGACAGATATTCTCTGTATTCAACCAACTGCAAGATTTTCTTTTAATGCATGAGGAAAATATATCCTCATAGAGACAGTTAGTTAGAAACACAGCATTATTTAAATAGTCTTCAAATATACTATCTATTCTTCTTTTGATAACATACTAAAACTTAATTATGAGCCGGGTGTGGTGGCGCACGCTTGTAATCCCAGCATTCGGGAGGCTGAGACCGGAGGATCCGGGTTCGCGGCCAGCCTGAGCTACCTAGTGAGGCACTCCGAAACTTAGTGAGACCTGGTTTCAAAATAAAGAATAAAACAATAGGGCTGGGGGTATAGCTCGGAGGTAAAATCCCCTAGTTCAATCCCTAGAACCGCAAAATAAATAAATAAATAAATAAATAAATAAATAAATAAATAAATAAATAAATAAATAAATAAAAAAAACTTAATTATTTGCCATTTCTTGATTATTAATTATAATATGGAATCAGAAACAATAACAATAAACTTTTTTTTTTTTTTTTTTTTTTTGCGGTACTGGGGATT
>PVLC010010908.1:0-48858 GCA_004027655.1 Graphiurus murinus
AAAAAAAAAAAAAAAAAAAAAAAAAAAAAAAAAAAAAAAAAAAAAAAAAAAAAAAAAAAAAAAAAAAAAAAAAAAAAAAAAAAAAAAAAAAAAAAAAAAAAAAAAAAAAAAAAAAAAAAAAAAAAATCCACTTGCATAGCATGATTTTGCAAAGATCACATATAGTAGACTACAGTCATCAAGATAAAAATAAAAAATACTTTATTCTTATTCAAGTTGTTTCATTTGAAGATGTTCCCAATTATAGGCTCAGCAATAAAAAGAGTAGCTTAATCAAATATTAGAGTAAGGCAAACATTTGGCATCCTTTCAGAAAGACCATACGGTTATTGTTAAATCAGTTAAAATTTCTGTTACAAGCAATAACGGTGGCCATCTGCTATGGTTGGCAAAGAAAGTAACATATTTCAGGATGCAAACACATCTCAGTCTCTCCTACAGGTCTCTACAAAGGCATCTTGACTATAGATAATTTGGGTCTCATATCTAGTCCTAACACTGATATCCAATGTCAAGTAAGATATATTAGGTAATAAATGTTCGAACATTTGTTAAAGTATTAGTGTACTACACAAGAAATATTAGATAATAAATGTTCTATTTGTATGTTATTACAAGGGACTTTTTTTTTTTTTTAGTTTAATACTTTTCACTTTCTTGAGAAAATCAATCTGAAAATCACCTGCATCAGTTCAACTAGGCATATGAGAACCAAGCCCTTGCACTACTGTTAAGCTTCATATTTGGATGAGGGATACATAAACATCTGTCTACACAAAACAAAATACTACTATAGAAACCCAAATCATGTACCTGGAGTCTTCATCTTCTTTTTCCCTCCCTCCCTTCCTTCTTCCTTCCTTCCTTCCTTCCTTCCTTCCTTCCTTCCTTCCTTCCTTCCTTCCTTCCTTCCTTCCTTCCTTCCTTCCTTCCTTCCTTCCTTTCTTGGGGTAGAACCCAGGGGCATTCTACCTCCAAGATACACCATGAGCCCTTTTTATTTCTTATTTTGAGACAGGGTTTTGCTAAGTTGCTGAGACTAGCCTTGAACCTGAAATCCTTCTGTCTTAGCCTCCCAAGTCCTGAGATTATAGGCTGTACCACCCCATCAGCTTGGCATATAGCTTTTATACCTTTTAAACTATTTTAATATCAAGCAGCCCTCCTCACCATATTTTTTCCCCTTTATGCTGTCGACTTGTTGAGGAAATCATATCAGTTTTCCCTTAGCATGCTCTCAAACCTGGATAGGTCCAATTGCTTTCCTGTGGTGTCAAATTTTCGCTTAATCTCCTGTGTTTCTTAAGTGGAAATTACCCAATGTCTGTTCATCTCATTTTTATTAAGTTATTTAGGTGGGTTCAGGAGGTGAGAGTCTGGTCCTTCCATTATGAAATTTCCAACCTACCTACCAACTTTTGGTTTCACTTATTGATGATCTTTGCCTGAATCAACTATTTCATTAGGGCTTGCAAAGTGGTAATTTTCTTTCCTTTTTCCTTTTATGGTCCTGGGGATTGAACCCAGGGGCATTCAATCTCTGAGCTACACCCCCAGACCTATTTTATTTTTGTTTTGAAACAGGATGATCACACTAAATTGCTGAGGGTCTAAGTTGCTGAGGCTGCTCTTGAACCTGCAATTCTCCTGTCTCAGCCTCCCAAGTACTGGGATTACAGGTGTGTACCACTATGCCCAGCAAAGTGGTGATTTTCTAAAGAAAAATTTCCCTGGGTCAAGTAACTATTTGGCTCTACTAAATACAGTTGATATAAGAAAAACAAATTTTCCCAAAGTTGCCAATTTTCGGGGTATCACTTTTCATTTTTTTTTTTTTTTTTTTTTGCGGCACTGGGGATTGAACTCAGGGGCATTCTACCTCCGAGCTACACCCCAGCCCTATTTTTTATTCTTTATTTTGAAATCGAGTCTCACTAAGTTGCGGAGTGCCTCACTAGTAGCTGAGGCTGGCCGCGAACCCGGATCCTCCGGTCTCAGCCTCCCGAATGCTGGGATTACAAGCGTGCGCCACCACGCCCGGCTCCACTTTTCATTTTTTGAATAATTCTTTTTTGGTACTGGGGATCAAACCTAGGGACATTCTACTTCCAAGCTACACCCCCTGCCCATGCATTATGCACTCTCAGCAAAATCACCCATTTTTACCAATAGCAAGATTATCAAAAAAGTAAAAAAAAAAAAAAAAAAAAAGTTTGCATATGCCCTCTCCATTTTCTATAGTTGTATTTCATCTACACTTTCAGAGCATAGATCTAATACATAGTATATTCTCTAACCTTCATGTAATCTTGGTTTTACAGTAGGTATTTAATGCTCACTGCCAGTCCTTAGGTGGGTCTCTCTCTTTTTTTTCAGACATCTAGTAGATTTCTTAGGAAAGGCTCTAGGAAACAACACTGAAGGTCTGTCCACTATGTTTCCAACAGTTGAAGATGTAAAACTTCGGTTTTTACCAACCTGGTGAGTGAGAAGTGTTTAACTTGTGTTTCTCTCCTTATGAGTCAGGATGAGCAGTTCATTCATGCTTAAGGACCGTTTCTTTTTCTGTAAGCGATTTTATTCATCTTTTGTCCACTCTTCTATTGGATTTTTTTTTTCTTTCTTCTTCTCTCCCCCAACACTTTGGGACATTTTCTGTATTTGGGTTACTATCCCTTTGTATGTGACATAGGTCAAAATATCTCTTCCTAGTTTGTCATTTGTTGCCTGACATTACACAAGACATTTCTGGAATATGACTCTATAATGTATTTAATACTTTGTTAGGTTGGCCCCTCAAACACTGCTCCCCCTCACCAGATACATTGTATTATAATTTTGTTCTCATTTTAAATGTATATTCAACTTGTCTAGTTCTAGGAAATCATTGAAATTTCTGTTGGAAGCATGTTAAGTTTATCCATGAATGTAGAGAGAACTGACCTTTTTGAGGCTAAGTCTTCCTATCTGACTTATCTTATTCCACTTGCTCTGTTCTACCTTAAAACACTTTCAGTAAGTGTTTTAAATGAATTAAAACTTATAGAAGTTTTGCATTATTTTATTGAGATTTCTGAAATTTTTATTTTTTTGTTATTACCATAAAAAGGTTTTCTTTTGCATTTTATTTTCTAACAGGTTATTGTATATATATATATGCATGTGTATATATACATATATACATATATATATATATATATATATATATGTGAGTGCTATCGTCTCCTAAATATCAAAGCCTTTTGAGTAAAGGATTGCTATGATGGCATTATGCAGAAATTATTAGGGAAGTGGTGAGGCACGGTGGCACACACGTGTAATCTCAGTAATGAGAGGCTAAGGCAGAAGGATCACAAGTTTAAGGCCACCTAATCCTTACTGCCTCCCCACCCTCCCGCCTCTATGGCTTTGAAAGAGTATTCAAATGTTGTGCTAAAAACCAAGGTATTCTAAATTCAGCTCTTGATTTACCAATCCCAGTGAAATACAGATGTAAAGCAGGCATGGTGGCATACACCTGCAATCCTAGTACTTGGGAGGCTGAGACAGGTGGATGGCAGGTTTGAGGTCAGCCTCAGCAATTTAGGAAGGCTCTCAGCAACTTAAGTAAGACCCTGCTTTTAAAAAAATATAGGGCTGGGGGTATAGCTCAGAGATAAAATGACCCTGGATTCAATCCCCAGTTAAAACACACACACACACACACACACACACACACACACACACACACACACACACACGGAAGGAGATGCAGTTTGCCAAACCTGGGAGTGCAGTGCAATCAATGATAGCTCAGGATTCCCATGCTAGCCTAGCATTTTCCAATCCTTTTAAATAATTCTGGTGGCTATGTTGGTTAGAAATTTGATTTCTGTTGACTAAAAACAAGTATGGCTTAACTGTAAAGAAATGCAGTTCTCTCCTGTAAAACATATGGAGTAGGAATCAGTCAGGACTAGCATGAGAATTCCCCTCATAAAGTCATCAGGGCCTCAGGCTCCTCCTGCCTGGTTACTCCAGCATCCTAGCATGTGGCTTTGCTTAAGTCCAAAGGAGTGCCTTGGGACTCTACTTAGCCACAAGGGAAGCTGATTTCTGTAGTTTTTCGCTCAGATGGCCACGTGCCCATCTAAGCATCAGGAACTTTTAAGGAAGCAGGGAACAATGTATACTAGTGGGAAAACAGCAGTTTCTGCTTCAGTGACCTCATTGCATTATATCATCTTGTTTATTGTGTCTTCTTCATTATACTGCAAGATTCCAAAATAGCAGGTGTCTCTTTAGCAACTGGCAGAGACAGACTAACATATTATAGAAACTTTATTCAACAAGAGAGTCGAGTTTTAATTTTCTGGTAAAACTTAAAAAGTGGTTTAAAAATAAATACAACTAGGTATACCTCTAAGGAATGTGCTTGAAATGCTGTATGTAAAATAAATAAAATTTTGTATTTAAATCTTACTTCTCCCAAATACACCAGGGCATTTTCATGGAGGGAAGGAAGGGAACGAGACTAAAACAAATGTACAGAAATGTTACAAAACACAGGTAAAATCTAAAGGCAACAAAAATAAGGGGGGGGGGGACAAAAGGAACTGTTAATAAGATTGGCCATTAATCTCCATAAAAAAAAAATCAAACTTAGCCCTAAATTTTAAACCAGAATGAGTATTTCAAAGAAGCCAACAGACCAAACTACTGCAGCAGGTCATGTAAAGAAGTATCTTTAAATATAGCATAATGGTTAAGAACTAGGCTTTGGAATTAAGATAATTTGCTCTTCTTATTACTAGCTGTTCACCTTCACAGTCAATTTTCTCACCTGAAAAATGATATTGTTCCAGAATTGTTAGAATCAGGAAACAAGAACACATGCAAATTATTTTACACAGGACCTAATGCAAAGAAATAATCTATGGTAATAATATTCTCATAGTATACTTTACTTATGAAATTGTTTTTCCTTCTCTCCAAGAAAAAGTACTTATTAGGAAGTATGCTTTTTTGTCCTTTCTTCCCTTATGAGCAATTATAGCTCATAAACTGGCACACATATTTTTAAAATTTCAGATTACACGATATTGGCAAATGATCCCATCCACAAATTTGTAATTTTAGTTATTAATTTCATTTATAGAAATACTTGTTAAAATCAGTCTACTTACAGATTTAAAAAATAAAAATGGTAGTAGAAACCAAGTCAATTTGCACTTAAGATAATCAATAACCCCCTTTTCCAACTCACTGAGAGAAGGCAGGTTACCAGTTAACAGATTACACCAGTAAGATTATTATTTGGTACTGGGAATTGAGCCTTGGCTGTCACACATGATAGGCAAGTGCTCTACCTGAGTTACACTTCCAGCCCTTTAAGAATTTTATTTTGAAATAGGGTCTAAGTTGTTGAGGCTGGCCTCAAACGTGGGATCCCACTGTCTCAGACTCCCAAGTAGCTGGGATCACAATGCTGACATTTCTATGGTTCTTGTTTTGTTTGCCTGTTCTTGATTTTATATATAATCCCCACTCCACCCCCACTTCCACGGCATTTAGTGTTCTACCATACTTAAATGTACTATCCAGGTAATTCACTACTTTTATCTCGAGAGATTACAGATTGCTTTTCTTAGCACTAGTTTCATTTTCAAGTGTTTTGGAATCTTGGTTTGTAGGCTCAACTGGCAAGGAAGTCTCTGTTTTGTTCTTTTGTAGTTGCTTCACCATTTGTCCATTTCAAGGCTATAGTCCAGTGGTGACAGTGGGGCTATCATAGATCTACCAAGATATGTACACACATAGCAGCAGACTGTTTGACTTAGAATGTGTTTATGATATGTTATGGTCCCAGGTGCTGGTTGATGTTGATTCTGACTCAAGAGTAAGCAAACTCCATCCCAGCCTCTGGTTTCACTACTTTGCAGGAACTGAAATTTTTGGCTATTTCTGCCTGCTTCTGGACCTATGACCCAGGTTCCAGCTTTTTAAATTTTAAGTTCAGTATACTTATCATTTTGTATTTCTGGCTCATGGAAATGCCCATAGCTGGGCTTTTCTCTGATTTCTTTCTTTTTTTTTTTTTCCCCATTCAATGATCTAGAAATACTACTATTTAGGTAATCCCCAAGCTTTTTTTTTTTTGTGGTACTGGGGATGGAACCCAGGGGTTTTCTACCTCCAGCTACTCCCCCCCACTGATCTATTTTATTTTTTATTTGGAAACAGGGTCTCACTAAGTTGCTGAGAGCCTCACTAAGTTGCTGAGGCAGGCTTTGAACCTGCAATCCTCCTGTCTCAGCCTCCCAGGTACTGGGACACAAGCGTGTGCCACCATGCCTGGCTCCCAAGCTAACATTTTAAAACAAGTATTATGTAAAAGATCAAAAGAAAAGATGGTTTTTTATATAACATGAAGCTCTGTATTATGTGCCTTTGGTAATAAATCTTAAGTGAAAAGCAGAGTTTCAACGAATGAAAAAGATCTGTGTTTTCTTCTGGGTTAATAGCACAGAGTAGATCAGCAGCACTGTTCTGCCTTGTGCAATTTTTATCTACTTCCCCAAACTTCACAAGATCACAAAGATCACAAGAATGTATAGCATTGGGTCTATTTACAAAACAGCACATTACTGATGTAAAATATCTCCCATAAGATCCAGTCAGTGTAATATAAAATGTTTTTAATTGTTTTTGAAAACATTTAAAAAACAATTTTGAGCACTTTTAATAAAAAAAGAGAACTGAAATGCTACTGCAATATTCAACTACTGTAGTTTCAGCAGGTACAACAGACAACAAAACACTGGGGAAATCTGACTTTTTGCACTAAATGAAAACATGAAACAGGGCTTTGTTTTTGTTACTTATGGTGTAGTAAAGCACATTGTAGTACAAGACTATTATTTGAACCTCAGATGCACTGCACAAAAACAAAACAAAACAAAACAAAAACACTTTCCTTCTTTTCACTTCAAAAGTCAGTGCTTATTGCAATTATATGCAAAATTATTTACTTCATGAAGTCTTATCATGATAAACAGTATGCAAAATGTTTTAAACATCAAAACAATGAAAATAATCCGAGAAAAGAACATATTCAACAACAACTAAGCAGAATTAGTAAACATAAAGAAATAACTTGTGAATAACTATGCTTGACTGGTTAACACTGAACCAGTTTCAATACAGCCAAGAAAAAAAGTGGTTACAGGAATACCTAGTACTGTACAAGATAAGTCAGTAACACTCATGCACATTTTGTGATCATGTATTAACATGGTGAAGCAAACTAAACTTAATTCTTCCTGCTGTAATATTCTCATGTAAGAGAATAAGAAATAGAAATATCTCATTGAGATCAATGCACATTGCTACATAAGACAATTTTATCTGTCACTTTGATGACATTTTGTCTTTTCATAATGAAACACATTTAAAAATTTTAATCTGTGGACTGTATTGGTTGCATTTATCCTAAGAGATGTGCCTACCACAGGTTCAACAAATTTAGTGCAATATATCAACCCCAGAAAGTTTGCTGGACGAATTCAACCAAATTTAAAGTTTGCTGCAATACTGTACAGGGGTTAAAAATCCTCCAGTCTTTATATTTTTATCAAAAAAGATTTCTACTATTTTTATATTAGTAGGAAGATAATGTAAACAAGGGATTAGAATGGCCTCAAAATCTCCTTTTCAGAATATCTCAGATAGAAAGGCTCCGATCATTTGTTAAAAGAAATTAGACAGTTTCCTTTGGGTATTGCATACTTTGGTGTGCAGTAGTGCTGTGTCTCAATGTACAGTGAAGAAATAACTAGCATCAAGGAAAAAAAATCTAACAGATCATTAAATCAAGATAACAGCAAATACACACAAATGCCAATAACTAGGACATATTAATATATAAACCTCTGAGCCAACCCTAGCACCATTTATTTATCAAAACATGTTAATACCCTACCTTTTGAATCTACTCAACAATATAATCTAATTAAATTAAAACCTTCATCACATTTGTTAGGTATTCATTGATTGTAGTCTTAAGATTGGTTTATGAATTAAGGTAAAGAAAAGCTTAGCTAGGTTCAAGATAGCATAGCAAAAGGTTTAATGTTAGCTTTAAAAACTTAATGTTACTCTCTTTGAAAGTGATCTTGAAACACTTAATTGAAGCTGTCGACTGGTGAGTAGATTTGTGTCAACATGAAGTTTATAAATATTTTTCATAAAACAAAATGGGAGCCACAAAGAGAAACATGTTAAAACAAATCCTGAGTGCTTTGCTTCTTTTGCAACTATATTTATTACAACAAATGAATTAAGCATGTAATAAAACATTCCTCTTCTTCAAGTACTATTATTATCCCCTTTGTTTCATCAGAGATATGAGGATTTGTGACTTCAGACCTTAGGAGGTGCATGTCTTTTGCTTAGGTTTTAATGTCATTTTCCTGCTTACTTGTTTGTTGTTCAAAGGGATCTATGATCATATGTTCTGGAGGAACAAAGGAATCAGTGACTAAATTAAGGAGAGAGAGAAAAAAAAAAAAAAAAAAACCCAAAACTGATGACTAAAGACTATCATAGTAAAAAATTTCAAAATAAAAATAAATCTTAAATAGAATTTTAATATGAACATACAGTCATTGTGATGGAGCTAAGAAAATGCTTTTATTTCCTACTAATACCCTTTTCTCAACTAGCAGATAATAAAACATGAAACAGCTTTCTAATGTGTGTATTTATTCTATTAAATTACAATGTCTGGGGTAATTGTGTTGTGTGTGTGTGTGTGTGTACACATGCTAGCTCCATATTAAAATCCGACTAATGCAAGGTCACAAACATAAATGGCTACTAGATTTTCCTCTTAAAAATTTTAGTGCAGCTCTTACTTTCCTTAAATTAATATTTATTTCCCATTATTTTCTCCTATTTAAGCCCTTCATTGTGGGTATAAGTGGTACTGAAGCTCCAGAAAGTCCTACAGAGATTTTTCATCCTACAGTAGCTCTATGCTTCAAGCCTAAATATTTGTAATAACCTGAATATTATCTCTGTTTCAAGGAAGACCTTCTTGTCTGCAGTTCACTTTATCTATGATTTCATATCTAAAAGATAATGCCAACAACAAAATAGCCTGTACCTAAATTGACGGTTTCTTCTAAGTTTTATGCAGATCAACTGATGAATTAAAATGAACTTATAGAAAATAAAGATCTAGACTGCTCTTGTAAAATCTGGATAATTTTTTTTCTAGCAAATGATGTGATTAAATGGGAAACATAATAAAATTTAAAACCTAATACTTGTTCTTCTCTATAGCCTACTGTCTTCAGAAACTTGTTAAGAACTGAGGCAAGTCTAACCATTTCCTACTGAAGAAGAAACCATTTCTGCAGCAAACGCTTTTAAAATGTCACAATTAATAGTAAGTGTTTCTGCTGCGGGAGGCACTTCCATTAAGACAAATACAATACATATGTCATTAGATACAGTGTGCTACATATTATAAAACAATTTAACCCAACATTTCAACAGTAGGATGGTCCTTGCTTTCTATCCATTCAAAACCTGATGAAGTCATAGAGTTCATGGATTCACTGCAAATTTGTTGAAACAATGGGTCATTCTTTAATTCTTCCAGTGTAGCTTCATCATCTTGTCCCTGCTGACGACCTGGATCAAACAGTAGGTTTGGGTCTAAAGTGTTCAAATCATTGATGCTGCCTGAGAGATCAGAAGACAATCTGATATCATTAGAGAAATCAGATGCAGCATTGGTGAGATCAGATGAGGCCTGACCTACCAGCTGCTGGTTGGTTTGTAAGCTGTCTCCACTCAACAGGTCTTTAACAGTGCTACTGAAATCTAATTGTTGCTCTCCAATTTCAGGTTGTGCTTGATTATCTCCAGGAGAAAAACTGATCTGATCGGTGCTATTACTTTTGGTGAGGTAAGATGGTGCTTGGAATTCATAAACAGAAGTGCTGGAATCAATCATATTCTGTGAGTTGGCACTAGGATAAACAGCGGAAGTTTCCAAAATCTGGGTGAGATTCATCCGGGCTGTGTAATTGGAGGGCAGGTTGTTCATTCCTAAACCTCTCACTGCATCATCATTGTCAGAATCAAGTTTACTCAACAAAACATTCGTTATTTTTTTACTGTTTGTTTGCTTCTGAAGAGCATTTGGGAAGGCTGTCTGCATCATGACTGTCAATGGAACCGACTGACTTCTTTGAGCTATGTTGTTGGCACATGCATCTGTGTGAACATTTGTGAAAACATGAACTTCTGGGGTTACTGGACTTCCAAAGGGGGTCACATTAGATCGTGGGATATTAGACACTGGATAGAGGGTGCTTCCACTAAGATTACGTTGGCGATGGACAGCAGGACTCACACTCCGGCATCTAAAGTTGCTGCTGGCAGATGAATTATTTGCTTTATTATCAAGAGGGGCAGGGACTGCAAACCCTTCCTGTTTATTGGTGTTATTTACAGTGGCACCTTGATGTTGCACAGGAGAGACGGGAGTCAAACGACCAAAATGAGTGTCATGATGTCTGGATTGAGACTGATATGACTGTCCTGGCACAGCAAAAGCATGAGGTTTCCTGAAATGATCTTCTACTAGCTCCTGATAGCTTGGGAGAATGCCATGGCCAGAAACTGATGAATTACCAACCCCACTATACCCATTATTCATCCATTCAAGCTTGGTTTTATCAGGGTGTGTGGCCATGGGTCTTTGCATTGGCTTCACAGGACTGCTTGAGACAATGCTGGCATCATGATATGCCATACTGGAGCTTATTGGGGTGAATGCAAATGGATTCCTGCATTCAACAGGGCTGGGAGGGACACTACTGCTGCAGTTAGAATGTGGAGTACCAATGGGTGTATGTCGGCTACTTCCTAAAGCACTATCCACAGGTGTTGTTTGGGCTAGCCTGGAGCAAGGGCTCTCCCGTGATAAACTCTGAGGCCCAGCAATCATTTCAGATGTTGGGGTTGGGGTTGGGGTTGGGGTTGGTGTAGGAGTGGGTGTGGGTGTGGGTGTGTGGATTGGAGTGCCATTGCTATGGATGGGATGATAGAAGTGGGTGCTGGAGGCATGAGATGACATCGGAGCTCCTGGAGTTACTGACTGACTCTGAAGGGTCATTCCCAAACAGTTACCATAAGAATGTGAATTGTTCATTGACATTTGCTGCTCCATAAGCACCAGCTCTTCCACAATGCTATCTTGTGTAAGTTCATCATCAAAAGGAAAGTAGCTGTCATTTGTTTGGGAAACAGAAGGCTCAAACTCCTTCATTTCAGACTGCAGAGGTAACTGGTCTGAAGACTGTGCTTGTATTTGATTCAAAGGAGACTCATGTATCTGGCTATGCAGCTGCTGGCTATATGTGTCCTGTGGCATCCTTTCTAATTCCCAAACAGATTTCTCTAAATCACTGATATCAGGGTGCTCAGGAATTGTCATAACACTGATATCTTGCTGTTGTTCACAGGTGGCAGACATAAACTCAGAATCCTTAGTGACTTGATGCCATTCATTTGAATTAAAGCTGCCATCTGATTTCAAGTCACTGTTCAAGAGAAAGACACTCCCTTCAAGTTTTACTTTTGTATCTGGAGATGATGATGGTGTTGTTTGCTGTTCCAAAGCTGAATCACCAGTAATAAGAGCAGAAGAACTCAAGGGCTGATTTTCCACTATGTGTGAGTTGACATTGATTGATACCTTATTAGGAATCTGAGCACCAGGTGTTGAACTTTCTGTTTTCCCTGAATGTGGAACTTTTTGGTCCTTCTTAATACTGTCTGGTTTCTGACTTTCTGTGCTAACTGCAGCAATCTGTTCCACAACTGGTTTCTTTACAGGAGGCACCTGGGATTCTTGCAATGCAGAAGACAGTCGTTTTCTTGGACTTTTAGTGCATAATTTAGGGTCTTTATTAGTTGAGTCACCATTAGATGGTGAGCTGGTGCTGGTGAAAGTTAAGTTCTGAGTAGCAACTGAGAGAGTGATAGTGCTTTGATTATTGCCTGTTGGAGTGCCTGGCAGAATTTCATTACAGCGACTTTTACATTTGGTCCTTTGGTCACAGACCTTAGATGTTTTTATTTCAGTGACACCTTCATTTGATGGTTTTTGCACTGCTCCATCGGTATTACTTTTCTGACCCAAAAGGGCACTAGATGCTGTCTGAGGAGCTTTAGCCCCATCAGAACTCTCTTGGCACTGTACAGGATTCTCATCCAATGATGCTTCAGGTTCCATTTTTACTTCCACAGCAGATGTTCCCCCAATGCTGCTGGTCCTGGACCCAGGAGACTGAAGAGAAACAACAGAACCATTTTTGATCTGTGGGATGCTCCTTGTTTCTTCTGTAGTTCCAGTAGCACTATTGACTGAGGCAGAATGTTTAAGAGGGGCATTGTTGTTGCTGGGTGTGAGGGATATTGTTGTCATTTTCACCACATTTAGAGAACTCATGTGTGAAGCAGGTACAACAGCTGTTTTGATGGGACTGCTAGTAAAGAGGACAGTAGTTGGAGAGCGGATGGTAAGCGCACTGGTGTTGGCTGGTTTGGGTAAGATCTGAGGGTAACGGTGCCGGGCCGAACGATCTCCACCAGGACTAGCTGGAACGTTCTGAGGAGTTTTTGGTGCCTGTTTCACAGACTGCATGTGCTGAGTGACCACCTGTACATTGAGGGGAAGAACTTTGCCCTCAGAAGAACTCATTGGGTTTGGTGAAGTTACCAACTGCCTGGTCCGCTGGACCTGTGAAAAGTGGACAACAAATAATCAGTTTTAACAAGTCTAGGATATAAACAGTAATTCCTGTGCCTGTATAATATGAAAACATTTGTTAAATGCTAATGTTAAAAAGAAAAAAGACAGTTTGTACATTAAAAGATTCATTTTAGACCAAGTTCTAGACTATCAGATACACATACATTATAACAAATGTAACCATAATGCAATATAGTTACAAAATACAATACATAAGAGGAATAGTAAGATAATTCTTAGTTTTAAAATGTCACACTTGGGATGAATATGTGCTGAAATGATGATTTAAGGAGGTTAATGGAAGAGGAGATAAAATCCTGAAAAAAGATATAACTATAAAATATCCAGTGGAATCTATATCAAGAAGATGGCTCATTCTAGGGAATGACTGTCTTATAAATGGTTCTACTTTGGACTTAAGTAACTAAATTACTGTGTGTAAGACTCCAGACAGAACTACTGTCTATCCAAGTCTGCTCTCCAGTGAGTAGTACAGTCACAATGATGGTAATGAAATGACCAAGAAAAACAAGATGAAGTATCTCCTTAGTAATATCATTAATAACATAAAATACCATCTTATTTTAGCAGGATACACACTCATTTTAAAAGCCTCTTCATAATAACTTTAGTTCTATGAGCTAGGAAAGGAAAGGAGGAGGCTACTTCTATTTATAGATAAGGAAAAAACTCAGAATAGCTAAAGGACTTGCCCCACACTTCCATACGCAGCAAGTCACAGAGACAGGCCTATATTAGAGTATCATCAATATATATTATGATTTTGTTCCATGTTAATGCTAAGAAAATATTGGCTCAGCCAAAGATGAAACAATTTTTGAAAATGACTCATTTGTACATAAAGCTCTGATTAGTTATATGCATATTTTATATATCTTGGATCAATCTTTAAATTTTCACTTGTGCTAGTTTTATAGCTTGCTTTGTAATCAACAATATCCATTCTTTTTTTTTTTCTTTCTTTCTTTCTTTTTTTTTTTGTGGTACTGGGAATTGAACTTAGGGGCATTCTATCTCTGAGTTACACCATTAGCCCTATTTTATTTTAAAACAGGATCTCACTAAGTTGCGGAAGGCCTTGCTAAATTGCTGAGGCTGGCCATGGACCTGTGATCCTCCTGTCTCAACCTCCCAAGTACTAGGATCACAGGTGTGTGCCACCACACCTGGCTCAACAACATCCATTCTGAACTAAAAACAACTGTGGGAATCTGCGGTCACAAAACTTGCCTCCTCCTTATCTGCCACTTTTAATTAACTGACCGACTTCCCACCATGCCAGTAAGGTTAAACACTATTTAATAATATTACCGGAATGGGACTAGGGACAGCTGCCACAACAATACCAATGGGTTGAGGAGAAAGGATTGCAGGATTTCCATTAGGAAGATTAGTCACTCCATTGGCTGTAGCGCCTTCTGATTTTTTTGCTGACGATTCTCCTGGTAAAGGGGATTGTAATTTTTGTTCTTGCTGCTTTTTTTGGATTTTCCGTTGCAACTGCTGTTTAGCATCAATAGGAGATGGCAAAGTCTTCACTTGAGGCTGAAAGGAATTACTTTCAGCTGTAGGTATAAAAGCAGAAGGCTGGGTAATTCCTTTAATTCCTGAAAGTAAGCAGAAAGGACAAACTAAAATAAATACATTTCTTTATAGAAGGCAGTTACAATTTGATTTCTTTGAATAGGTAGCCATCTACTGGACAAAGCAACAACAAAATTTTAACTCAATTTCTTTATAAAGTCTAAGTATTAGGCTTCCAAATTCATAAATATTTGTCAATATGGTCTTGATTTTTTTTTTTTTTTTTTTGCGGTACTGGGGATTGAACTCAGGGGCATCTCAGGGGCGTTCTACCTCCGAGCTACAGCCCCAGCCCTATTTTTTATTCTTTATTTTGAAACAGGGTCTCACTAAGTTGCGGAGTGCCTCTCTAGGTAGCTGAGGCTGGCTGCGAACCCAGATCCTCCAGTCTCAGCCTCCCAAATGCTGGTATTACAAACGTGCGCCACCACGCCTGGCTCTCAATATGGTCTTGAAAATGTGGCTTTTATCTTAAAATGTGGTTTGACTCGGGTAAGTTTCAGTTAAATCAACAATAACTATTTAAAAAAGAGTAGCCATGTCGTAAATGTGCAGAAGCTAATATAAATAAATGTCAAAATAGCATTTTACATCAGATGCCAGTGAATTTTCTTACCCTCTTTTCTAATTAGAATGAAATTAATTCACTTTCATAAATTTAATACTAAGGTCACAAGGGGAATTCAATAAATATTTGCTGAAACCACCCACATCTTAGAAAAATTTGTGTAGGGAAAACAAGTTTTTAATCCTACCAGAAATTCACAAAGTAGGTACCACGATTGTAGTTGCTTTTATGATTATTCCTCTATGACCTATGGTGTCACGTGCCTGTAATACCAGTACTTGGGAGGCTGAGATAGGAGGATCACAGGTTTGAGGGTCCAGCACTCACACATAAACTAAGGTTAAGATATTTTGAAAAGTGAGAAAAACATTTAAGAGTAGTACAATAAAAGCTGGGTGTGGTGGTGCATGCCTATAATCTCAGTACTTAGGAGGCTGAAACAGGAGGATTGCAGGTTGGAGGACAGCCTCAGTAAGTAGTGAGACTGTTATCAACCTAGTAAGACCCTGTTTCAAAATAAAAATTAAAATAAGGCTGGGGGGGTGGAGGTGTAGCTCAGAGGTAGAATGTCCCCCTGGGCTCAATCCCTAGTACCAAAAAAAAAAAAAAATATATATATATATATATATACACACACACACACACACACACATGTAATACAATTCACTTTTTAAAAAGAAGCTTATTTCACATTTAGGGAGTGCCACTAAGATAATTAGAAAGTAAGCTCTGGAGCCAAGTGTGGTAGCACATGCCCATAATCCCAGTACTTGGGAGGGTGATACAGGTTGGGAGGGGAATCACAGGTTCGTGAGTAGCCTCATAGCCTCAGCAACTTAGTGAGTCCTTCTGCAAGTTGGTGAGATCCTGTTTCCAAATAAAAAATAAAACAGGGCTGGGGGTGTAGCTCAGAAGCTCAGAGGTAGAATTACTCTGGGTTCAATCCCCAGTACTACAAACACATACACACACACACACACACACACACACACACACACACAAAAAAAAAAAAAAAAAAAGAGAAGAAAGGGGAGAATGACACTTTCCTGCTGACAATACCTTGCCCTTCTTCTCCCCAGCCCGATTTCTGCTTTTCCTCATTCTAGTTAATAGAAATGACTTGGTACTAGAAAGAAGAGACTGGAACTCTCCCACACATGACTCACGGTTGGTAGGTCCCTCATCTCTTAACCCTCTTTTATCACCTAAGTACTTTTTTCTCTTCAAATCCAGCTGCAGTGTCTCCCCAGCCCCAGCCTCAGCTGGACTTCTCTGCACTTACAGCCTGGAGAGCCTCTGCCAATGGCTCCCAGCTCGGCTGTCGTAATTCTCCTGCCAGGGGTTCTCAACAAGAATGAGTTCCAAGCAGCTGACTTAGAGAAAGCACATTTGTAACACAACCTGTTCTTAGTATGGAGATTATATTTATAAAAAAAAAAACCAACTAAATTCACTGTCAAAGGATGAAAACTAATTAATTTACTACCAAGGATATTTTAAAAAAACTGAATAAGGTCTGAGAAAAAAATTTCAAGAGAAATTAAAAAAATGTTTTGAGTAAAGATACAACTGGCAAAATGCTTAGTCTTCCCAACTGGTTGCTAAAAGGGAAACTTGATGAGGCCCTGTTTCAAAATAAAGAATAAAAAATAGGACTCAGGAATGTAGCTTGGAGGTAGCATGCCCCTGGGTTCAATCCCCAGTACCAAAAAAAGAAAAATAAAAAGAAACCTTTTGTTTATATGTGTAATTTTTAGTACTGTTCTTTAAAAACTTTATTTACATTTATACCTTAAAAATCAATTCATTCAAGCTGGGAGTGGTGGCGCATGCTTGTAATCCCAGTATTCCTGAGGCTGAGACAGGAGGATCACAGGTTCCAGTATAACCTCAGGAATTAGTGAGACCCTCATCAATCTAGTGAAGCCATTTCAAAATAAAAACAGAGGGCTAGAGGTGTAGCTCAGAGGTAGAACGCCCCTGGGTTCCATCCTCAGCACCACAAAATAAATAAATAAAAATAAATAGGGCTGGGAGTGTAGCTCAGAGATAGAATGCCCCCAGGTTTAATCCCTAGTACCAAAAAAAGAAAGAAAAAAAATCTTTTCATTCTATTCATTTAATATTCCTTTCTGTCAGACTTGTAAATGAGAGAACTAGGACACAGAGTGATGTTTCTTTTCCCAGTGATTCCTCTTAAGTCCTCAGTCTGTTGAAGTGCCCTTTGGTGTCAGCAGGGATAGGAGAATGAGAACAAAGAAGGTTGCGGCATAGCATAGAAAAGGGTTCACACTTTTTAAAGTCTCATTTTTGCCCTAAGACAAAAAGACAGTACGATATAACTGAGTTAACCTGGGCTTTGGAGATGAATCAGGATTGAAATCCTGACCTCACTACTTTATCTGCTCTTAATCTGTTCCGATCTAAAAATTGGGAATACATATCACCTATCCCACAGGACCACTAAAGGAATTAAATGAAGTAACGTGAGCTACCTAGTTACACTGGGCTGAATGAGCACTCCTGCTTATGTGTAAGTATAAATGAACAAATAGATTTAGGTCAGAAACAGTTTACATACAGACTTGAAAACTTATGACCAGATCTTGTAAGAGAGTATTTTGTTGAAACTGGTTCTCAACCAAAAAAATAAGAGGACAGATTTTACACACACACACACACACACACACACACACACACACACACACGCATACACACACACACACACACAGATACTATCTCAACCAAAAATATAAGAGGACAGATTTTACACACACACACACACACACACACACACACTATAAGTCTTGCCAGAATAAATATGTTGTAGGTTTAAAACAGATTCAATACGTAGAAGAATCATCCTGGAAAATAAGTTTCATATTAATATACTTTTAACAGAAATAAACTTTCTAGAGTAATGATGCTATATATTAATTCTTCTTTAGGTTTATAAGGTATGACTCAAATAAGACATTTTAAAAGTTTCATCACAACTGATACTTTACACAGCTATTAATTTAAGACGGAGTCATTTAATCCAATAATACTGCTTGGAGGTAGCCCCTGGGTTCAATCTTCAGTACAACACACACACACACACACACACACACACACACACACACACACACACACACACACAAGTATTAAGCTCTATAACAAAAAGATTATTGTTTTTATTTTGTTGGCTTAACAAGCTAATTTGAATTTAGTGCAGAATAAGAATGAACTCATACAAATACTAAAAAGATTAAGAAGTTCTCTGCTCAAACTCTTCTTTTGCTACCAACTCTAAATATAGTAATACTTTGCCAGTTTTAGATAACAATAATTTCATACCTGCTGGTGCTGCTGCCATTACAGTTAGAGCTGCCATTGACTTGGTGCCTATATAGTGACTTTTTACTAGGAAGCGGGCTAATTCCAAGACTGTATCGAATGGCTGGCTTAACACTTTCTGGGCCCACTCACACACAAGACGGCAAGCAGAAGAGATGACTTCCTCATCGATATTTTGAAGCTGCCCAGAAGGTTCAGCTCCTTCCAACTAAACAAATGAAAAAAGGACAAGTTAACTTTTAAAAGAAAGATTAGAGAAATTAAATTGAAGCATATTCAAGATATATATTCTTAATTAGAAGATATAATCTAAATTTTTAGGGTTAATGAAGTGGTATATTGGCAGACATAACAGCTTTGTAAGTAAGAGACCTATCCCCACCAAGCACAGCAGTCAGTAGCTTGGTGAATATAAAATTTCAAATGGTTGTTAAACATTTATGGAGATGAATAGATGTTCTGAATCTTTCTAAAAGCTTTTTCTAACATCAATAAAACAAACCATGCCAGTAGCCATATATTCTCTTTAAAAAATTTTTTTTAACACTATGCATACTATTCTACAACTTTTCTTCATGACTACACAAATACGCACACCTAAGTCAATGTATATCTTGGACACATCTACAAATTAGTAATTTTTCATGTTGATGTAGGTCATATACACTAACCTCTTTCAGCCACCATGGGATATTTTTGCTTCTTTACTTTGTAAAAGGCACAGTTCCTGTTTTTATACAAATTAGGCTTCACAGGATGCATTCTGATTCTGATACAAAGGTACAAATTTTGCTTTTTTTTTTTTTTGCAGTGCTGGGGATTGAACCCAGGACCTGGAACATGCTAAGTAATCATTCTACCACTCAGCTACATCCCTAGCCACAATTCCACTAATTAAAAAGAAATGATAGAGCTGGGCATGGTGTTGCATGCATGTAATTCCAGTAGTACTTGGGAGATTGAGACGAGAGCATTGCAGGTTCAAGGGTAGCCCATGGTAACTCAAAATAAAAAAATAAAACAGGGCTGGGGGTGTAGCTCAGAGGTAGGATGCCCTTGGAGTTTAATCCCTAGTACAAGAAATAGGAAAAAAAAAAAAAAAAGAAAGAAATGCTAAAATTCTTACCCCATCTCCAGTTTTGTGAAAGTCAAGGTTGGGCAGTGTTGGCATATGAACAAAAGCTTTTTTCCTTAGTCCACTGTAGCAATATGTAATAAGTAGTTAAGGTCTAAAATGGTCTAAATTAAGTGGACTGCCTATCACTTGAGAAGTAACCATATATGAAATAAGAATAAAATCAGCATGAGATAACATCAACTTTCTGAATTCTTCAGTAAGAAACACCTTTGTATTAGAAACTCCAGATACTTTTATACTTTTTTGAAACTGGAATAGTTCTTGTAGAATATAAGTATTACTAACTTAAATGAAATGATTCTCATCTGTTATAAATTTTAGGAATAAATATTCCTAATATGTTGTGCCAGCCACTAGTAACAAACAGGTCAGAAGGAAAGAAACAGCCAGATGGAAACCTGGCACAGGGAAAGGAAACTTTAGCCCAGGGCACTGAGACAAAAACAACTCTCCAGAGTGTCACAAGGGCTTTAACCTTTTCAATTCTTTTTCCACTGAAACACACAGGATTATCACCTGTAACATGCCAAAGACACATCAAGACATTTTTGTCTGTATTCAGGAATCAAGGACAGGTCATGCGGCAAGTGGTAAAAGAACACTGGAATTACTTTAGAAAAGTAGCTGTCTTCCCTTGCCTTCCTCTCACCTCCTCCATAGAAGCTAATTTTGTATTTTGAAAAAGGCCAAGAGTTAAGCAGGAAGAAAATGAATGTACTTCTAATAAGAGAGACCAACTATTTTATAATCTTCTTCCAAGAGTAGGAAAGAAACTGTAATAAATTCTAATTTTTTTGGTGGTGGTGGTACTGGGGATTGAACCCAGAAGCATTCTATCTCTGAGCTACACCCTTAGCTCCATTTTATTTTACTTTTTATTTCGAAATAGGGAACAGGATCTTGCTAAGTTGCCCAGGCTGCCTGGATTCTGTGATTCTCCTGTCTCAGCCTCCCAAGTACTGGGATTACAAGAAACTTTTTCTTGTGTGTAGTATTCCAGGGGCATTCTGCAACTAAGCTACACTCTCAGCCCTATTTTATTTTCAAACAGGGTCTCACTAAGTTGTGGAGGGCCTCACTAAGTTGCTCAGGCTGGCTATGAACCTACAATTCTTGTGTCTCAGCCTTCCAAGTAATGGGATTACAAGCATGTACTACCAGGCTCAGCTCTGAATTTTCAATTCTTTACTTCTGTTTGCTCCTAAGTATTTCTCCATCACAAGAAGGACCTTTCTATGCCCTTCCTTTAATTTCACTACAGGCTTAAGAAGGTTGGCTGAAAAACACTCTGAAAATGAACATTAATCTTTCAGTACAAATTCCAAAAGATACTTTTTGAATATTGTATTATTATTACTTCATTTTAACCAGGAGATCCTTATGTTTCTAAATTATAGGAAGAAGATAAGCTAACATCTTTCTCTCCACTTTTATTATGATATAATTTACAATTGCTGAATATTATAGCATGTTTCAATAATTCTTATCGTGTAAAGCAATGGAGACCAAACCATAAACATTTTACTGTGACAGAGAAAGGTAAAACCTATCACAATCCAGATAAACACATGAGCCATTATTTGCTATTTCTTTTGCAGTTTGATAATAGCTAGGAAAATAATATTTATAATTATTCAACTAAGCACTTTTGAGCTGTATTTGTTGAATTAAATTTATTTCAAAATGTAGTTATCAGGTGAATGACAACAGCAGATATTCTATAATAAGTAAGAACCTAAAGAGATGACTAATAACATTTTGGTAAGGATATTTAGATTTGCCTCTAGTGCCCAAACGACGCGCCTTCATGTTTGGAAAGACGTTTTTCATAATCTTTCCAAAATCAGCAGCACTTAATGGATGGTAACCAAGATTGTCACAATAGCTCCTGCAAAAGAAGGAGGGATCAATTTAGAGAATGACAGAATTCAGCATTACATAGCATGGTACTACTTCAATACAACTGGATCCCTTTGACAAAGTGAAATAACAGATCCTCAAGTCATTCATCAAAATGTACAGGAACATCACACTTTGGAGACACGTGTTAATTCAGGTTTAGTTAGCTGGCTTCACCCTCAGGGTATACAGTTTTGCTTTCAATAGCAATCAGGAAATTTGCAGTAAGATATAATGTTGGTACAAAGCTTTCCAACTACTTTCCAACACACACTCTAAAATGAGTACATCCAGCTCATCCAGCAGGGCTACAAGTTTCCACATATATATCAGTCTCACATACTGGAATAATTTCCAATAAAAACATCATGTGTGTTAGACATTAGAGATACTACTACTAGATGGTTAACTTATTTATTATTATTATTATTATTATTATTATTATTATTATTATTATTATTGCAGAACTGGGGATTGAACCCAGAGGCATTTTACTTCTGAGCTACACCCCTAGCCCTAATTAATTTTTTTTATTCTTTATTTTGAAACAGGGTCTCACTAAGTTGCGGAAGGCCTCACTAAGTAGCTGAGGCTGGTTGTGAACCTGTGATCCTCCAGTTTCAGCCTCCCAAGTACTGGGATTACAAGCATGCGCCACCATACCTGGCTACTAGATGGTTTAAAATTTAGAAACATGATATAGTATAATTAAAAGGGACCTTACATATCAACTGTACCAACACTGTGCGGTTAAAAACAAGGGTACAGAAAGAGGTTCTTGTCTAGTGTTCTCCCCCTTCAGCACCCTTTTAATCCTGTGAAAGCTTAGAATTGGATATGAATTCAGAAACTGCACAGATGCAGAAATGGTCATGGTCCATTTCTACATTTCTAATGGGCCACCTCAAATGTGCACATTCCCCTTGAGGAGGATAGCTCTGTGCTGTGAGGCAGCCTGCCCAGATTTCAGTGGTTCTAATTTTTAAAGAACTCCCCTCCCCACTAGAAAGACCTATATATTCAGTGATTCTGCTTTAAATCTAACTTGGTAAGGGTATATATTCAGAACTTTATGGGGTATATATTCATAATTTTGAAGTCAGTGCTATATAGCAAACCATAGGTCATTCCAAGCCATATGGAGACCTTGGTTAGTTTACATCTTATTTCCCTGCTTCATAACTTTAACTGCAGTTTGACCAAGCAAGATATAGTGTCAATTAACATCTAACTCAGTGTCAGATTATATATATATATATATATATATATATATATATATATATATATATATATATATTTTTTTTTTTGCGGTACTGGGGATTGAACTCAGGGGCATTCTACCTCCGAGCTCTACCCCCAGCCCTATTTTTTATTCTTTATTTTGAAACAGGGTCTCACTAAGTTGCAGAGTGCCTCACTAGGTAGCTGAGGCTGGCCATGAACCCGGATCCTCTGGTCTCAGCCTTCTGAATGCTGGGATTACAAGCGTGTACCACCACGCCCGGCTCAGTGTCAGATTATATTTATGTAGTACTCAAAAAAGAGTGAGGAACAAAGACTGTTCTGTTTACAAGATAACTAATACTCTAATGTCATTCTTAAAATGAGATCATTTGTTTTATTTTTCCTGCTCTTTATTTAAAATTATGTTTTTAAGATTGAAAATAAGCCTAATATTCAACATGATCATGAACAAGTCACTCAAAATCCACAGTAGCAATTCAATCTTTAGAGCTTATTCATACCAATTACAAATTAATTATGAGTTAAATATTGTTTAATGATACAAATATATAAACAAAACACCATAGAAGACTGGTGGTAGCAAAACACCTAACAAAACAGTCACTCAATACTGACTTTCTCAGTGCCTTGTGTCACCTCACTTAATCCTCCAAATGACCTTGATGCAGGTATTTTTATTACACACATTTTATAGATGAGGAACTTGCATAGAAAAGGATCTGGTCTAATCTAATTTTCTTATCTGACAGATGAGATAATTTTATTGCTAATTAATAACTGTGAGCATACTGAATGTTTGGCACACAACCAAAATATCATCTATTTTCCTAATATTTATAAAGAGAAGAATTTATTAAGTTATCATTTTCTATTCAAAGCTTTCTTCTTACCTAGACCCACATGGTTAATATACAAATGTAGGGAAGTTTCAAAGACATGGTAGAATTATAATTAAAAATAGTCTTTCATAATTGTTCCCTAGTGGGGACAGAATAACACACAGCTGAGTAAGGCATGGCTAAAGTCTACTGGGCTCTGGCACGGACACTCAAGAACACCATAGATGTCCACAGTGTAAAATCTGGTGATGGTTTGGTGCCCCAGGGGAAGCGCAGCTGAAAAAGGCTGCATAAGTCTGTTGATTTATTATAGTGTTATCGTTTTGGTTTGGAATGTCCACCCAAAGCTCAAGTTGTGTTTTATTTTTTGGTGCTGAGGATTGAGCCCAGGGGCACTCCACCTCTGAGCTACATCCTCAAGCTGTCATATTTTTTGTTTTGATACAGGGTCTTGTGAGGTTGCTGAGAGCGTCACTTGGATGCTGAGGCTGTCCTTGAACCTCTGATCTTCCTGTCTTGGCCTTTCAACCAAGTACTGGAACTACAGGTGTGCTATGCATGGCTAAAGCCGGTGTGTGTGTATGTATGTGTGTGTGTGTGTGTGTGTGTGTGTGTGTGTGTGTGTGTGTGTGTGTGTTAGGCATTCTACCTCCAAGTTACACCCCAGCCCTATTTTATTTTTTTATTTTGATATGGGATCCTGCTTAGTTGCTGACAGTCTTGCTGAGTTGCTGAGGCTGGTTTTAAATCTACAATACTTCTGTCTCAGCCTCCCAAGTCCTGGGATTAGAAGTGTGAGCCACCACATCTGGCTAAAGCTCATGTTTTGAAAGTACATCTGCCCCTAATGCAGCAAGATTCTGAGGTACAACATGGCTGGAGGAGGTAGGTCACTGGGGTGTGGTCTTAGGGATTGTGCATGTCCCTAGTCCTTAAGGCCTCTTGGTTTTCCTGCTTTTGGCTGCCATGATGTAAGGATGGTATCTTCTGCCACATGCCCTTCCACTCCATGAACTAAAACCATAAGTCTTCAGTAAACTTTTCTTTCTCTAAGTTGTGCTTGTCAGTTGCTTTGGTCACCATGATGAGAAAAGCTGCCTAAAATATAGTGTCTTTTTGTTTAGGCACTGATAAGAATATAGAGTTGTTAGTAGTACTATTAAGCCAAATTTAAACTAAGATCAAGTAGCACCCTTGAGATTCACCTTATTTTTGTGGTAACCATACAATAAACTTTTTTCTTTTTGGTGCTAGGGATTGAACCCAGGGTCTGCCTCATGCATGGTAAGCAGGTGCTCTAATGAACTACACCTCCTGCCCCTATGTATGACCTTTTAAACAGGTCCTCCCTTACAACTTGTCTTTCCTTCCCATCATTTTAGCTAATAATCCTATTAAAAGATTCATTCATGATCAAGAATCTTATCCTGAAATTTATAAATTATGAATGAAACCCCATAACCTTTAGGGATAGTCATTTGGTATATCGACAATACTTAAAAAAGACATAATTGTCCTCAATTATTTGAGCACATTAAAAAATAAATTATAAAAAAAGACGATGTTTCACTATTGCCTATGAAAAAGCTATTTATTTATTTATTTATTTTTTGCGGTACTGGGGATTGAACTCAGGGGCATTCTACCTCTGAGCTACACCCCCAGCCCTATTTTTTATTCTTTATTTTGAAACAGGGTCTCACTAAGTTGCGGAGTGCCTCACTAGGTAGCTGAGGCTGGCTGTGAACCCGGATCCTCTGGTCTCAGCCTCCCAAATGCTAGGATTACAAGCGTGCGCCACCACGCCTGGCTTGAAAGAGGTATTTAATATGACTATTCTTTGGTAATCTTGTGTGTATCTGTTTTGGGTGGGGGTAATCTTGTGTGTATTTTTTTTGAAAGGGTAATCTTCTGTGTATTTTGGGGGGCATTCTACCTCCAAGCTATATCCCCAACTCAGTTGTATTTCTTATTTGGAAACAGGGTCTCACTAAATTGTGGAGGGCCATGCAAAGTTGCTGAGGCTGGCTTCGAACCTGCGATCCTCTTGCTCAGCCTCTAAAGTTACAAGCATGAGCCACCATGCCTGACGAGTATTGTTATATTTTTAAAGAAAAGAGAGAGATGTACATACACACATACATATATATGAATATGATAAATGTGTTGATTACATGCATGTAGTATAAGCTTTATTTGCATATTTTGATTTCTGGATTGTCTCAGTTCTTTGTTTTAAATTAGTTGCATATACAATATTCAGATTATTAAAAAACACAGACATTAACCACCTATAGATTAAGAATTAACAAAACACTGGAGGAGATCCTGATCCAGTGAATTGTGTAGTAAAGACCCCAGCTACAAGTTTGTCTGTATCTGACCTAGAGCTTGCTCTTGGCAAGCACTAGGCCCTTGGCAAAACTAGGTGATTTGCCCACTGTAAAGCCTTCCCCTTGGGGAGGTAAGGTAAGAAGGAGAAATTGTCAAAAAAAAAAAAAAATACAGGAATACAGGAAAGTGTCTTAATTTTGTGGCTGCTGAAGATGGTGAGTAATAGCTGTGGTAAGCAACAGATTAACCAGAAAGCATGAAGACACTGTGAAATAAGATGTCCAGGGATGCCTTGAAAAATTCTTATATATTCCAGGGAATATAGAAGGCCACACACATGCAAAGGGCTGTATGCATGCTCAGAAATGACCTGAGAAAGTCCTAAATTCTATACCTGAGGTCTCCTGAAAGCAGGAAGTGAAGGGTAAGGAAGAGGAGTCAACTGCATGGCTAAATGCTGAAACTATATGCGCACACACACGCACACACACACACACACGCACACACACACGCACACACACGCGCACACACACACACACACACACACACACACACACACAGCCCCTTGGCAAACCTAGGTGATTTACTGGTTCCTGGTGTTTAAGGAAATTTGGACCTATCATTACCTGACCACAAAGCTAACTAAGAAAATACTTCAGTGACCAGATGAAACAATACAGACTTTATAGTCCAGAAACACCATCAGCCAAAAAATTACTACAACAAGCAGCAACAACTACAAACCCTGGATGGGGTGTTGAATCTGATTTTCAGAGTGCCACATTATTTTATCTTAAATGTCTACTTTGCAATAAATAATTTATGAGATATACAAAGAACTAATATGTATGTCTTAGTCATGGTGGCACACTTTTTAAATCCCAGTACTTGGGAGGCTCACACTCTCTCTTCCATCTTCCCTCTTCCCTCCTCTCTCTCTCTCATTTTTGATAGGGTTTTGCTGTGTTGCCCAGCCTGGCCTCAAACTCACAATACTTCTGCCTCAGCCTTTCTAGTAGCTCAGATTATAGCCACTCATCACTGCATTCAGCTAGGATACAGAGAATTTTTAAAAATGAAAAACAAGGCAATTATTAACCCAAAGGCTTTATAAGAAATGTAATCTTGATAAACTATGTACTTTTGCAGTGAATAGTATATATCAAATTGATGTTAACACTGATTATTGATATAATAAAAATAATGGTATACTAAGATATTGAGATACTAGGATAGGTAAGTATATATGGGTGGTATGGTTGAGTTTAATTTCATCTAAGTCATTTAGTGACAGCTAAACTGATAATAAGGAAAGAGAATTATAAGCAAATTTGTTAGAAACATGTTAATGCCCACCAGGACAAATTAAAAGTAACCTCTGGAGACTGAGACTGGCAAGTAGAGAGCAATCCCCACCCCCCACCAAAAAAAAAAAAAACAAAAAACCCAAAAAAACTCTTCCTTACTATTTGCATTTTTAACCATGTGGATATATTATTTTGAGGACAGGGGCAGGTCAAACTGAAATTTTAAAAAAGTGATAAAAAAGCCGGGCGTGGTGGCGCACGCTTGTAATCCCAGCATTCGGGAGGCTGAGACCGGAGGATCCAGGTTCGTGGCCAGCCTCAGCTACCTAGTGAGGCACTCCGCAACTTAGTGAAACTCGGTTTCAAAATAAAGAATAAAAAAATAGGGCTGGGGGTATAGCTCAGAGGTAGAATGCCCCTGAGTTCAATCCCCAGTACCGCAAAAAAAAAAAAAAAAAAAAAAAAAAAAAAAAAAAAAAGAATAAAAACAAAAAAAAAAAAAAAAAAAAAAAAAAAAAAAAAGTAATAAAAAGAGGATTTAAGCTAATAGCTAACTAAAAAAGAGACACATGAAACAGGTAGAAAAAAGTTTATGGGAGGGACTTCAGGTAGAACTAAAAATTTCCCTCTAACAGGCAATTTGAAAAGTAGAAAAGGAAGAAAAAAGTACATTAGATGGGCAAGGGCAAAAGAGAACCAACTAGATTTAAACTTCCTATGAGCAGACATTATTTTTAGTTACTGTCTGATACCTTGCAAACAAGACCTTAAATATTTTGCTTGAATGAACTCAGAAAATGTAGACATGTATTCATAAAAATTAATACTGTAAGAAAAACAAGAAACAGGTTAATTAGAAAAGCAACAGGTCAGCTGGGCATGGTGTTGCATGCCTATAATCTCAGTACTTGGGAGGCTGAGACAAAAGGATTGTAGGTTTGAGGCCAACCTCAGCAACCTAGAGAGACTCTCGGCAACTTAGTGAGACCCTGTTTCAAAAAGCAAAAAAAAAAAAAAAAAAAAAAAAGGGTTGGGGTATAGCTTGGAGGTAGAATACCCGAGTTCAATCAGAAAGAGAGACAGACAGACAGACAGAAGGAGAGAAAAGGCAGAGAGGCAACCGCTCAGCTAGTAAGTTTTTATTTCATTTTTTTAAAATTGAAAAACATCTGAGTATTTTTGAAAGCAAAACCCCACCAATATTATTGTGGTTTTACTAACAGAACCGTCAGTAATAACAACAAAAGCTGGACTACATCAAAATTAAAAACTTCTGTGTATTAAAAGACCTAATCAACAGAGTGACAGGATTTTTACTTCTCATAGTTGAAAAGGGTTTTCATTCTATGGAATGGAAAAAAAATTACAAATCAGATATGTGATAGATTAACATTCAGAATATATATTGAATACATGTAACTCAACAACATAAAACAATCTGATTTTAAAAATGGGTGAAGGAGCTGGGTGTGTTTGTTGGTACATACCTGTAACCCCAGTACTTGGGAGGCTGAGACAGGAGGATCACAGGTTCAAGGCCAGCCTCAGTAATTTAGCTAAGCTCTCAGCAACTTAGTGAGATCCAGTTTCCAAATAAAATAGGGCTAGCCAGAAGTGGTGGCCGATACCTGTAATCCCAGTACTTGGGAGGCTGAGACAGGAGGACTGCAGGTTCAAAGCCTGCCTCAGCAACTTAGTGAGACCCTGTTTACAAATAAAAATAAAAATAAAATCAAATTGGGAGTATAACTTGGAGGTAATATGCCCTTTGGTTCAATCCCCAGTACCTACCAACCAACCAACCAACCCAACCAACCAACCAACCAACCAACCAACCAACCAACAAATAGGGCTGGAGTATGTATACCTCAGAGCTAGAATGTCCCTGGGTTCAATCTCCAGTAATGAATGAACGAACACACACACACACACACACACACACACACACACACACACACACGGGCAGAGGAACTGAAGAGATATTTCTCCCCAAAAGACAGACATACAAATGGTCAATAAGCACATGAAATATTCAACATCACTAGTCTTTTTGGAAGTGCAAGTCAAAACCACAGTAAAATACCACCTCACAACGAATATGATGGCTGTTATTACAAAAAAAGAGAAACTACACTGTTGGCAAGAATGTAAAATGGTGAATGCACTGTAGAAAACAGTATGGCACTTCCTCAAAAAATTAAAAATAGAATTACCATAGGATACAGCAATTCTACTTCTGGGTATATACCCAAAAGAACTAAAAGTAGGAAGTTACACAGATATTTGCTAATGCATGTCCACAGCAGCATTATTCACAATAGCAAAAAGGTGGAAGCAATCTAAGAATCTATCAATGGAAGAATGGATAAGCAAAATGTATAAACATAAAACAATATTATATAGTCTTAAGAAGGAAGGAAACTCTGACACATGCTAAAACATGGATGAACTTGAGGACATTACGCGTAATGAAATAAATCAGCCACTAAAGGATAAATGCTGTATGATTCCACTTAGATGAGATACCCAGGTAGTCAAATTCATACATTAAGTAGAATGGTAATGCTACAGGGAGGAGGAGGTAACAGAGAGTTATTGTTTTATGGGTACAAAGTATGGGTGAAAAGGGATCTATGGATGGATGGTGGTGACAGCAGCTAAACAATATGAATATGCTGAATGTCACTGAACCACGTGCTTAAAAATGATTAAGATGGTAAAAAGAAAAAAAAACTAGTAAATTATTTTTGTGGTTTTATTATAAGTAATGCCTACTGTAAGGCTAAAAAAAGGTATCTTATTTGGGGAGAAGAAACAACACTATTTAAATGGCACTTCAGAAGTTCATCTGCGATGTCAACAAGCAAAACTAGGCTAAGAATTATTGGCAGTAAGGGATTTAGAAGGGCCTGGGTTTAGAACTGATGAAAGCAAAATTAAATTCTTTCTTCTTGTTGAAACCACTGTTAATCAGATATTCTGTTACATATACATACATTTAATCCCTATTAGTTGAGGCTTTAAAAAAAACCTGCTTTCACAACATCACTCGATATGTCTATTTTCTCTTTCTTTATCCCCTTAAAAACTAGTCTCATTTGGGTGTGGCAGCACACGCTTGTAATCCCAGTACTTGGGAGGCTGAGACAGAAGGATCACAGATTTGAGTTGCAGCCTCAGCAACTCAGTGAGACCCTGTTTCCAAATAAAAAAATAAAATAGGGCTGGGAGTATATCTCAGGTAGAATGCCCCTGGGCTCCATCCCTAGAACAACAAACAAACACTAGTCTACACCAGGCCTTTACTCACTACCTATTTACCTTTTAGGGCACTGCAATGAGGTTTCATTATCCAATAAAAAACAAGTAACATAGACTTTTTTCTTGTTTTACTTTTACTTGAGCTGTCTAAGGGGTTGAGACTAGAGTCAGGCTAAATCATGCTTTTCAGATTCCTTCCTTTCCTTCCCTCTCTCCCTCTCCCTCCCTCTCTTTAATGTGGTACTGTGGATTGAACCCAGGGATATTCTACCTCCAAGCTACTTCCCCAGCCCTATTTTTTATTCTTCATTTTGAAACAGGGTCTCACTAAGTTGTAGAGGGCCTCACTAAGTAGCTGAGGCTGGCCACAAACCTGTGATCCTATCTTAGTCTTGTTTTTTCTTTAAAATTCTTCATTTGGAAGAGCTCTTGTTCCTTTGCCAAACCCTAAATGCCAGCTCACTCTTTGATCTGATCATTTCTAACTTTCTGCATTGTCTATTATTGAGTTCTATTGACTCTCCATGCCCCACATGAGATAAAATCTAATCTTAGCCTGGTCACTGACATCTTCCACTGAACTCTGATTATGCCTACCAGTCTATGTCCATTTGGTACTGTACTTCCCACCCAGAATGCCTGTCTGAATTCCTTCTGTTCTGTAAACTTTTACTCCATTTTAATGATTTAACATGAGTCACTTCTTCTATGATTCCTGCCTCCTCTTCACTAATTTAAGGTGGTACCTCTTTCTTTGTGCCCCATTTTTTTACTGGTCTGTTTTTACTATTTGCGAGTAGAAACTGTTCATATCTAATGCTTGATAGTCTAATGATTCAATTTATTAAGCAATCTTACAAAGCACTACTAATTTATGCCATGATATCTTTGCCTTTAAAAGTGGAAGTACTAAAGTTTTAATTGCTTTAGTTAAAATAAAAAGTATCAAGTGCTTACCAACTTCTACATATTATGTTAAGGACAGGCATGAAAGTTAAATGCAGTGCTGAACCAAAATTCAAAATTTGAAGATAATGGAATATTTAGACTGACATACCAGTAGTTTGGGGGTATTGGAAAGGACTGATATTAAATTAGGAGACTTCGTGTCTAGTTGGGAGAAAGTTAAGAGGGGAAAGATGAGAGAATGAGAAATTTGTGAGAAGGGAAATGGAGAAGGGGAAAGAAAAGACAGATTATCAACCACACCCCAAAGAGTGAAATCACTAGAAAAACAGGGAAAAGAGAAAACTAAGATGAGAAATTCTGTGAGATAGACCATACCAAGGAAGTGTGGAAAAAAAAAACTTACCTGAAAAAGTAGTAACAAATGATAGACAATGCATTTTAGGGTAACAACTCAAACATTTTAACTATTTATATCTTAAGGTATATTTGATACATGTATTTATCTGCTAAAATGTAAATGAAAATTAGTAATGCTGAAATGATCACTTCTATGCTTTATTTTATTATCTCCAGTCAGCTAAAAATATAACAATGTTATGTATGCCCTATGCTTGTTTTTATTCTAGTCTGTGCTATACACAGGGTTTTTTCTACGTTAGAACATCAGTGCTTTTTGCAGGGTGTTTTCCATTTCCATTTCAGTTTCAGCCTCTAGGAATTCCTGAAAATACCTTCAACAAGTCACTCACCTTCCTAGGAATTAATCTATTTGCCTGACAATAATGAAGGCTCTGTATTTTTGGGGGGGTATGGAGGATTGAGCCCAGAGACTTTCTACCTCTGAGCTACACCCCCAGCCCCATTTTATTTTTTATTTTAAGAACAGCGTTTCACTTAGTTGCTGGAGGCCTCACTAGCCTCAAATCTGTGATCCTGTTTCAGTATCTCAAGTACTGGGATTACAGGCATGTGCCACCAACCATTGCTTGAAAGTCCTGTATTTTTGCCAAGAGCAATGCTATTTTACCTATATTGCTAATGTGAAGGGTATCTGTTTTTGTTTTTGTTTTTTCCCTCCTTTTGGTGGGAAAACCAAGTTCATGATTGGAACCCAAGCTTAAAGTAGATCTTTAACTGGGTAAAAAATGGCTTAACACTTTACTGCAATCCTGTGTGGAAACTAACCTCCAAGGTAATGGTGTTGGGAATAAAAGAGGAATAATCTTGGCTTCCACTTATCTTTATAGATGTTACAACATTAAACAACATTCACATATGATAAATACAAAAATTTATCAATTATGCACATATGCTTAGACCTGAAATGTATTCATATGTTATTTAACTCATTATTTGCTCATGATTTTAAGCTCTTAAAGCAAATGTTATTAGAATCTCTGTTTCTAATACTTCCAAGTTCTATTAAGGGTTTAATTCACATTGACTAATATAACAGCAGTCATAAACTTAGACAATAAACATGAAAATCTCTCTTATCCAAATTATACACAAACTAAAAAAACAACTTTAAACATTAATGTTCCTTAAAACATTAGATTTTAAAAAAGTAATATTTGGAGAGAATATCTGTAACACTGCAGCAAAAGTTGTTAATCTGAATGTTTGCAATTCTAACCAAAGTGAAAGCAAACAGATTTTCAGAACTGGTAACATAGGTCATATGATATTTATAAGAATCTAAATTAAGAGCCGGGCGTGGTGGCGCACGCTTGTAATCCTAGCATTCGGGAGGCTGAGACCGGAGGATCTGGGTTCTCCGCCAGCCTCAGCTACCTAGTGAAGCACTCCGCAACTTAGTGAGACTCGGTTTCAAAGTAAAGAATAAAAAATAGGGCTGGGGGTATAGCTCGGAGGTAGAATGCCCCTGAGTTCAATCCCTAGTACCGCAAAAAAAAAGAATCTCAATTAAGATGAATACTTATGTGTATCTATCATGTAGCAGAAAAAAGTAGCAGAGTTGTGGCTGCAACTGCCTCTGCTGCTATGTGTTTGCAGAACACCAGAGTGTCAGGATTGCTTTATTCTACCAACTTCTATGGGTTATACTTTAAGATAAGAGAAATTTTAGATGAAACTTTAAAATTAATAAATGTAAACCACCTTAGAAAATGACATAAATGGTAAGAATAAAGGAAGGAACCAATATACATATCAGATAGATATCAGAGTAGCTCAAAAATACTGATTTCAAACAATTCAGAGAAAAATACATAGGATCATTTTCTGTTGGCAAGATGTGAAAACTATAATAAACCTATAAAATGGGCAAATTGCTTTTGAGTTAAACAGCCCCGAAATCTATAAAGCAGAGCTTATTAAAATATTATAAGACACTGTGAGAAACATTCTTTTTGTGAGAGATGAATAGTAACACACTATTCATCTTAAATTACAGACAAAAAGGAAGTAAAGATTATTTTGGTGCAGAATTTAGAGGATTTGAAAAATAGTAACAATTTATAACCCTAACTATGAGATGTAAACAAAACTATAATGAGAGGCAAGTTGATAGGTATAAATACTTGTTTTTCATTAATTTTTTTTGTGTGGTACTGAGGATTGAGGAGTGTGTGTGTGTGTGTGTGTGTGTGTGTGTGTGTGTGTGTGTAGCACTGAGGGGCATTCTACCTCTGAGCTACTCCATCCCTTTTTTAAAATTTGGAAACAGGATCCTGCTAAATTACTAGGCACTGGTCTTGAACCTGCAATTCTCCTGACTCAGTCCTCAAGGACTATACGCATAAGCTAAACACGCATATCTTAAATGTGAAAGAATAAAAAGAAAATTAGCATTCCATTTAAAGAGTAATTAAAAAAAAAAAAAGAAAATCAGGAGGAACAAAAATAAAAGCACCTAATAAATGAAGAAAAAAAAGAAACTGGTGAATTAGGCTGATTTTTTTTCCTTACAAAAAAATTAAAACAAACAGTGGTTAAGCAAAATTTGCAAAAAGGAAGGGGAGAGATGAATAATAGACATCTAAAATTAGAAATATCAAAAAGTGAAGTAGATATGGAAGATGCTGTATTTATAAAAGTAGTATATGTAGCCCTAGCACAATACATTTGAAAACATGTAATAAATTCTACAAAAAACAAATTGCCAAAAATTGTAAAAATCTAAACAGAATAAAACACAAAAAAATTTTCAAAGAATTACCTCCAAAAAAGGTTCCAGGTCTAGATTCTCCTGTTTTATAGTTGAATTCTTTAAAACTTTCAAGAACAAATTAGTTCCATTGCTATAATAAACTGTTCCAGAGCACAGAAAAATAAGGAAAGAGTTCCAAATTCATTCTACAAAGGTGGCCTAACCTGGATATCAAAGCATACACACACACACACAAAAGAAAATTACAGACCAAGTACCCTTACGAATACAGATGCAAAGATCCTAAATAATACACTTGAAAACAGAACTCGGTGCTACAAGAAAATATATCTGGACATGAGGAGGATATTCTTCTTTATAAAATACATCACATTTCTAAGTCAAAGAAGGAGATGGTGGTGGGAAAAAATAGCAAAGAAATAGTGTAAAATCACCTAAAAATGCCAAAAAAGCATTTGGTGTATTTTAATATTAATTTCTTATACAAATAAAGTCTTGGTCAAATATAATAATCCTTAAAATCAGAAAACCTACTGCAAGAGGAAATGATATCTATCATTACCATATTTAAAGTTGGAAGAAAAGTCTATTAAATGTAGTTACAACAATAGATAGTTTATATAGCAAATTATGGAAACAACCCAGGTGTCCATTAACAGATGAATGGATTACAAAACTATGGGAAACACACACAATGGAATTCTACTCAGCAATAAAGAAGAATAAAATAATAATGTCATCTGCAAGAAAATGGAAGGACCTGGAGAACGTAATGTTAAGTAAGATTAGCCTGTCACAGACAGTGAAGGGACGTATGTTTTCTTAATATGTGCAAGCTAGGGAGTAACTGGGATACCAGAGGGACTCCAGATAATAGAGGAGAAACCTCAGTGGAGCCAGGGAACTGGACTAAAGGAAGGGGAGAAGGAAAGACTGAGATTCATTATTGGAAATACTAACATCAACTATGTGGTACATATGTGAAAACACCAATGTCAAACTCAGTACTCTGTATGGCAAGGGGGGAAATGGGGAAGCAGTGAGGGGGGGCAGCAAGTGCTGTGTGCATGTATGTCATTGTCAACATGATTTAAATTATGATGTGAGACCATAATGTACCAATAAAAGCACATTTTAAAAAATGTAACAAAAGAAGGACAGAAAGGAAGATAAATAAAGAAGTGAAAAGCTACAACTAAAAAATAAGGACTAAACAAAACTCACTAAATACGAAATGTACAACAAAAATATTACAGAAATATATGGATTTCATATAAATGACAACAAAGCAACAGTAAAACAATTGAAAAATATATTTTTCATAATATAAGTAACAATAAAAATCATCAAAGAATTAAAAAAACAAGAAATATAAATGGATTTAATAGAAGGAAAATAAATAAAATTTCACTGATGGGTATGAAAGAAAAACATAAATCAAGAAACATGGAGCCGGGCGTGGTAGCGCACGCTTGTAATCCCAGCATTCAGAAGGCTGAGACCAGAGGATCCGGGTTCGCGGCCAGCCTCAGCTACCTAGTGAGGCACTCCACAACTTAGTGAGACTCGGTTTCAAAATAAAGAATAAAAAAAGGGCTGGGGGTATAGCTCAGAGGTAGAATGCCCCTGAGTTCAATCCCCAGTACCGCAAAAAAAAAAAAAAAAAAAAAAAAAAAAAAAAAAAAAAAAAAAAAAAAAAAAAAAAAAAAAAAAAAAAAAAAAAAAAAAAGAAACATGTTTCTAGCCTAAGTTTTTCTAAAATAAATTTTTACAGTTAATGCATTTTGAATCAAAACCTCTTTAAATTTTTTAGAATTAGAAGATTTGCAACTGTCCATGAAAAAATTCATTAGCTAAAACCAAGGTAAACTGTGAAAAAGAGGGATAAGGAGCAAAGATGGGTCCTACCAGCTATTTAAACATTTAATAGCTGAAAATACCTACATGGTATGGTACTGGCATAAGAACAGAGAACATAAATGAGGAAAACTGAGTCCACGAGGCTCTTGTAGGATATTATAGATTTGTGTTGAGAGGAAAACTGTTCAATAAAAGGGTTGGGATAATTAAACATTATCAGAGGAAATTAGAATTAGTGCCTTCTCTAATGACATCTACCAAAATAAACAGCAGATGGACTGAAGGTTTATATGTGAAAAATGAAAAAAAAAAAAAAAACTAGAAAAAAAAATGAATGTTCAGCAATTAGTGCCATGGGGAAGTTCTTTTTTTTTTTTTTAATATACTTTTATTGGTACATTGTAATCTCACATCATAATGCAGTTCATTGTGATAGTGAAATGCACACCGAACTTGGTGTGCTTCCCCTGGAACGTCTCTCCATTCTTTCTCCCTTCCCCATACAGGATAGTGAGATTGACACTGATATTCTCACATATGTACATAAAACCAATGGTAGTGACTCCTTCACAGGTCCTCCCTCTCCCTCCCCTCTTTCCTTAGACCACCTGCTCCATTGGAGTTTCTCCTCCATCATCTGGAGTCCCTCTAGTATTATTATTATTATTATTATTATTATTATTATTATTATTATTATTATTATTATTTTGCGGTACTGGGGATTGAACTCAGGGGCATTCTACCTCTGAGCTATACCCCCAGCCCTATTTTTTATTCTTTATTTTGAAACAGGGTCTCACTAAGTTGCGGAGGGTCTCACTAAGTAACTGAGGCTGCCCGCAAACCCGGATCCTCTGGTCTCAACCTCCCAAATGCTGGGATTACAAGCATGTGCCACCACACTCAGCTCCCTCTAGTATTCTGATTACTCCCTAGCTTCCACATATGAGAGAAAACATATGATGCTTCATTTTCTGTGATTGGATAATCTCAGTTAACATAATGTTCTCCAGGTCTATCCACTTTCCTGTAAATGAAACTCTTTTGTTCTTCTTGATTGCTGAATAGAATTCCATTGTGTGTACATCCCATAACTGTAATTCATTCGTCTGTTGATGGACATGTAAGTTGGCTCCATAATTTGGCTGTGAATTGTTTTGTTATAAATGTGGATATGCATATATTACTATAATATTCTGATTTCAGTCTCTTTGGAAAGATACCGAGGAGTGGTATGGCTGGATCATATGGTGAATCCATTTCCATTTTTCATTTCTAAAGATAATAGTATGTTACATGCTGTGAAGAAAGTTCAGAAACCAGACTTATAAAAATTGAAATAAACCAGGGGTGATAATCCTGGGAGGCTGAGACAGGAGAACCACATGTTCCAGGAGAGCTTCAGCAACTTAGTAACACATTATTTCAAAATAAAAAAGGGCTGGGGGTGTAGCTAAGAGATAGAACACCCCTGGGTTCAATTCCCAATACTACCAAAAAAAAAAAAAAAAGGAAGAAGAAAAAATTTACATTTTAACATTAATTAATATATTTACAAAGTTTCCTAAGTGTTAAGAAATAGACATGTAAAAGTCAAGAATGGATGTAACAGAAAAAAATGCATTTAGGGAAAGAAACAACAATTACAACACGTTTAGCCAGTAACCCCAATTCTGATGATAATCTATACTAACTTATAGTCAAGAATGTTCACTGCAGTGTTATTTGCAACTTCAAGAATTGCTTAAACAGTGGTGCTAAATTTGGTTAAACAAAAAGAATATACATATCAGAGAAGGAATTAGAAAAACTAAAAGAAAATAAGCCAAAGGGATTATTTTTAGGTAGTAAGATCACTAGTGCTATTTTCTTCTTCATGTATTTATGTAACTATCTGCCAAAACTTTCATATGATATAATATGTAATATGTATATATTACTTTTAAAATCAGAAAAATAATATAAAAACAAACACTTCAATGATCACTTTCATAAACTCATGTGATTATCAAAATTCAAGTTTCAAGAAATAAAAAGCTTACAATGGTTTGTAAATTAAACTATTATTGAATGCAAAGCTCTTTACAAGCTTTTTTGTTCTATTAAATTTTAATTTACCATGAAAATATACTTAAAAGACAGTCATAACTGTTTAGATTACATCTTCATTTTTTTCTTATAGAAATTTTCATTTTAATGTCTATTAAAAGAATTGATTTGCACACAAATACATCACCACAATGAATTATGTCACCACAGGAATAGCTTAAAATAAATATATATTTCATATTAATAATATAATCTTTTTCAGCAAGCATTTTAGAACAGAATCAGTTTAAGGCTGGTCTTTCTGTGTTAGGTTTTAATTCAGGACCTTTCATTTAGGTACTCCAAATAGGCAAATGAACAATCTTCAGGAAAACCTTTAGGAAAAGACAAAATGTCCTAAAAAAATTCTCTAAAAATCTTCAGTGACTAGTAGTAGTTTGTGTCTAAGTAAAATCTCATGATTTAAAATTTTTTAAAATTAAAATACCCACCTATAGTCTATTTTTCTTTAGAAATCATAATTTAAAAACTTTTTTAAACCAGCTATTTCTTAATATTCTGATCTACTTTTTATTTTATTTTTGGTGGAACTGAGGATTGAACCCAGGGGCATTGTGCCTCTGAGCTACACCTCCAGCCCTATATTTTATTCTTTATTTTGAAACAGGGTCCACTAAGTTGCAGAGGGCCTCACTAAGAGGAGTGGCCGTTTCAGCCTCTCTAGTACCGCAATTGTAAGTGTGCACCACCATGCCTGGCTACTTTTTATTTTTTGGTGGTCATATTCTATATTACTTTTATCTCTCAAATTATTTAAGCCAACATGGAAAATTATGGTTTTAGGCAATGAGCATTCAATTGAGAAAATAACTTGAAGTTCCACATGCTACAACTCTGTGGAAACACCAAAATATTCTTGTTAGCACATGTCCTGTTATTATGCTGTCTCTTACAATATTCACGTAAACTATTTCATATTTTAAGCAGCTTATTTATAATAGTATTTTTAACTACTTGTGCAATGTTTTCTACCGACTCAGTTTGATAACCTTCAGTTTAGGATTTCTGCTCTCTCACCCATTATGACACTGAGTTCTAGTCTTCTGACTCAGTACTCAGATACTTTGTATCTAGTACTATATGGATTATAAAGAGATATAATCAGGACAATTCTCCAATTTGAACAAAACTGGTATTTCTTTCCTAGTCATATTATCAAAAACTTCCCTTACCTATTTATACTGCTTCCTTTTTAAATTCCAGACTCTATGCCAGGCATGGTGGCACACGCTTGTAATCCCAGCATTTGGAAGGCTGAGACTGGAGGATCCGAGTTCGAGGCCAGGCTCAGCTACCTAGTGAGGCACTCTGCAACTTAGTGAGACCCTGTTTCAAAATAAAGAGTAAAAAATAGGGCTGGGGGGTATAGCTCCGAGGTAGAATGCTCCTGAGTTCAATCCCCAGTACCGCAAAAAAAAAAAAAAAAAAAAAAAAAAAATTCCAGACTCTCTAAATCACTTTATCTCTATAGCTCTCTACTAATCTGCAAATCAATAGCTCAAAATAGGAAGTTCTCATTACTCCTCCTAAACAATGTGAGGTTTAGATCTCTCTTGTCTCAGAAAATCGAAAATCCTTTAACATTTCTAAGGAAAAAATTATAAGGATACGTGGGAACTTTAGAATAAGATATCAAGGAAAAATTCACAATATTAGAGAAAAATATAATCAAATTTACCTAAAGGCAGGAAGTTCTTAGAAATAGATGGAGTACTATCATGGGCCAAGGTCACATTTCAGTAAATGTAGGATGCTATCTCTACTGGTAAGATGAAGGGTTGTACAGTGTAGGGACAGCACTTCATGGATATATTAATATCCCAGGTTCCCTTATTAGCCCATTATAAAAATGTTATATATTCATTTGTCCTATTTGCCTTTGGGGAAACTAGCAAGACATATTTGGATAATTAGGTCCTCAACATTTCCTGTTTCAGACAACTTTAGTAATTTTAGGGCTAAAAGAAGCCTCATACATTTTCAACTGCTTCATTTTACAGGTGAGCCAACTTACAAAATAAGGGAGTTAAGACACTTGCTAGGTCATACAAAATTACTGACAGAATCTATTCTCTTGATCTTCAATCCAGGGTTTCTTTCCACACATACACAAGTTTGCCTGATATTTATAGCCTTTTACTAAATTCAAATTTGCTTCTTTGAAGATTCAGAAAGTTATCTCTATTTTATTCATTTAATTTTTGTAGTACTGGGAACTGAATCCAGGACCTTTTACTACTGAGCTATTCTCCCAGCCCAATTTTGGTTTTTATTTGAAACAGGGTCTCATTAAGTTGCCAAGGCTGGCCTTGAACCTCCTCCTATCTCAGCCTCCCAAGTACTGAAATTATAGGTGTGCACCATCACTCCTGGCTTCTATTTTATTTAACACTAATTTAATGAAGAATTCATGCTTATTTAATATATCTATCTCCCATCTCCCGCAGCTTGAGGAAGATGGGGATTGAGTTAGTCTTACTTATCACATCCTCAGAAATTATCACAGGGTCTGGCACATGGTAAATATTCAATAGAGTGTTGTAGACTAAGAGAATGAATGATCTTGATCACACACTCAGTTTTAACATTTCAAAAGAGCTAAAAATCTAAAGTTCTTTAACTTTGTTCTCTTGATTCTTTCAGATACTTTTCTCTAGTCTTTTTCTTCTGTTCCATTATATTTCCTTTGATGAGAAAAGAAGTTTGAATGAAGGCAAAGTTTTTTCTTTCTAGACACCAAGAATCTTCTCAATACATTTTAACAATAGCACATATCTGACAATTTTCTTGCAAATTGCATAAACAACATTAATACCTGTTGGCTTGACATTTCAGTAACTAGAAAATTTTAGTTTTATTTACTTTGCCAGAATAAGTTCTCCCTTTCAAATCAATTATAGAAAAGTTAAACAAGATTGGATTCAGCACCTATTAACTTCTATCTGTCTAGAAGAGGCTTTTAGCCTCTATACTTTTATTTCTTATATTTAAATAAATTATCTGTATACTCACATTTGAGTGTTTAATAACAAGTCACTGAACCCTCTTATCCTTAGTAAGTAATTTACAACAAGCTGGGCTTGGTGGCACACATACCTGTACTTGGGAGGCTGACACAGGAGGATCTCTGGTTAAGAGATTAGTCTCAGCAACTTAGTAAAACTCTCAGCAACTTAATAAAAAATAAAAAGGGGTTGGCGGCTTAGGTTGGATGTTAGGAATGCCCCTGGGTTCAATCCTCAGAACCACAAAACAAAACACACACAAAAAAGGCCACAATATTTTGGGTTGGCATGGAGGACTAAAGAGTTTGGGATTCATGAAAACGGCTTTTAGAAAGTCCAGGTTAAAAATGTGCTTTAGCGTCTCCTTATTTACTGCCTTCCACTGACTGTCTAAGCCCAGACATACATTTGTTGTCACCCTTAAGAAATCTCCAGGAATTCTTTTACTTAGCAATAGTATGCCAACTGCCCCTTTATCCTCAGACATTCTAAAGAAATTTAGAAAAATACTTTTATTTGGTAATCTTGCCTTGTATTATACACTACCACAGAAACTTGGAGGCAAAAGCATCTTAGAGATTTCAAAGTGCAACTTTCATGTATCAGCTTGATATTCACCAATGATAAATCACTCGGCCAAGTATGGTTAACCTTTCTAATAGAACACGACATGTCTTATAATACTTACTTGTATTCATCATAGACTTCCTGTTTGGGCAGTGAAGTCTCAGGATGTTCCTCTAGGGTATTCCGAATCCAGGAAAAGGCATGCATTTGTTGTGCCCGACTAGATGACATGGCATTCTGATCACTAATCATTAAAATAAAGAAGAATAATGTATTTAATTTTAAAGAAAATATTAAGTTTCTAGGACATACATAATTAAAACAGCTATAAAATTTGAACTGAGGTGAGAGAAAAGGTAAAAGTAACAGAAATTTCACCCCATTTCTTTTTATACATAATTTTAAAGGAATAGAATGTTGAAAACAATATATAAATGAAATGAATTCTGAGAAATACTTAAAAGGGTAAGAAAACTTTAAAGAATATAATGACTAAAGAACATCTCTCACTATTATCTAGATGAAACTTAAATTGTGTGTGTGTGTGCGCGCGCGCGCGTGTGTGTGTGTGTGTGTGTGTGTGTGTGTGTGTGTTACTGGGGATTAAATCCAGGGGCATTCTACTTCCAAGCTACACCCTCTGCCCTATTTTTTTTTTATTTTGAAACAGGTCACTAGGTTTCTGAGGGCATGGAAAAATTGCTGGGCTTTGAACCTGCAATCCTTCTGTCACAGTCTCCCAAGTACTGGGATTACTGGTGTGTACACTATGCCTGGCAAATATTTTTAATGATGAAACTAAAGTAATACTCTAGGTACTTAAAACAGCTTACACTTATCATGAACTCATGTTCTATACTGGTATTTCCTCTTTTTTTTTCCTTTCTTATTATACGATGTGCTTATTTGACAGTACCTTTAAAAAACACTTGCACTTTATTTCTCAAAATACCCATTTCTTTGTTTTTTTTTCAATCTTTACAGTATTTGCCCAGTAGTATAAATGAATTAGCAAAAACTGCATGTAAATAATGAAATATCTAAAACTAAAATGTGTTCTCCCTAATATGCGGATGCTAGGGAGAAGATGGGGCTTAAGAGGACTCCAGATGAAAAAGGAGAAACCCTAGATAAGCAAAGAGGTTGACTTAACTGAAGCTGATGGACTGGGGCGGGGGGCACCCTAATGCACATGATGTACTCTCACAAATATATCAAAGTCAATCACTAAACTGAACTTGAGAAGGAGGGAGGGCGAGGGAGTGGGGTGGGAATTAGGGAAGGGGTTAAATGAGAAATGTGTGCAAATATGCCTTTATTAGCTTGTACCTAACAAAGATGTGTGATTACAATGCACCAATTAATAAAAAAAATAAAAAATAAATAAATAGAGCTAAAAAAATATGTATACTTCCAGATATATAAATTCCCTTAGGAATATGGACACTTTTGTTATTGTTTGTTTTTTTTTTTTAAATGGTGCTGGAGATTGAACTCAAGAGTCTCACACAAGCTAAGCATGTGCAAAATAAAGAAAAAGAAAGGAAAAAAAACCTAAAATGTTCTATTGTTCTGAAATTATTTTCTGATGATTTAAAAAATGTTTATAAATAATAACAACCAAAGTGCATATTCCACACATAAATCTTAAACAATGTAATGCAAAGACAAGAATAGATATACCTTTTCTCTCCATTGCTGAGACCAGAAGGCAGCTGAAGGTAGAGGTAGAGTTTCTCTAGGTCTGTAAACTTCTCAACTTCTTGCTGGTTAGAAAGAATTAAAAGAAAAATCATTTTTAAAAGCAATTGTTCTAATAAAAGTTATTGACTGTTTACATTTAAAAAAGATGAAATGAGTCACCTGCCAATTAAAACAAAATCTAGGATTTTTTCTTATCTCTAAAATAATACAAATAAGTTTATATTTTTACTGTATACACTAACAAAAAACAGTACTTCCCTATTAATTCTTAAAAGTATAAGTAAAATCATAGATCAATGTTAAAGAAAAGTTTCTCAATTTTAATCACATTTAAAGGAGGGTTTTATAGTACTATAGGACAGATATTAGACCAGAAGCCTAGAGAAACATTTGTTAGTCTTAGTTAAACTTAACTGACCATGGTTCTGGCAAATTTTCCTTACAACTATAAAACGAATGAGATGATTTCTAGGATCCTTTCTTTTGTTTCTTGTTTTGTATTGGAGAGTGAATCCAGGGGCATTCTACCTCTGAGCTACACATCGGGCCCTTTTTATTTTTTATTTTGAAACACAATCTTGCTAAGTTGCTGTGGGCCTCACTGAATTGCTAAGGCTGGCCTTGAACCTGTGATCCTCTTGTCTCAGCCTCCCAAGTACCAGGATTATAGGTGTGCACCACCAATGCCCAGATTTTTCTAATTCTCAAATACCTTGAACATGTGACGGATGCTGCTGATATCTGTTGATGGTTTAAAACACTGAAATAAAAAACCAGCATACTTTCTAGACTATGCAGATGTAAGTACTCTGACTTGAAGAGTGCCTGTTATTTAGAGAACCTATTTGTAAGATTCTCTATTGCTACTACTCTGCAACTGTTTTGTTTTGTCTATAAAAGTACCATTAAAGGGAATATTATTATTTTAAAAATAACTTCTGCATTCCTCTTTCTAACTTTCTTTCCCAGCTGAGTTGACTACACAGTAGATTCAAATGTGCCATAAATCCTATTACAACAAAAATATCCACAGTAAAATTTTGGTAGTCTGATTTAAACAAAACTCTTACAATGGAAAATGTGGACAGATTATTTGCATTCTGGTGGCAGAATTTATTCTTACTTAATAAAGCACAGCTTTAACATCAATTCAGTTTTTGAAAAAAAATTTATCATAAAGTTGTATGGTGGTTTTATTTTTTATTTTATTTTAATTTACTTTTTATGGTACTAAAAAATAAATTGAGCTATACCCGGACATATTATATTTTTTATTTTGAAACTATGTTGTTGAGGCTGGCCTTGAATCTGCAATCCTCCTGTCTCAGCCTCCCGAGTATTGAGATTATCGGCATGTGCCACCACACCCAGCTCTGAAAAAAATTTTAACTAAACCTATTCTTAGTCTCACCAAAATTCATCCATAGAAGTTTAGTCTTAGAATTCATTCACAGAATTATTTAATCTATTACGTACAAACAGTTCCTAAATCTACATTTTTAAAAATCCCTTGGTCTATGGATATTTTCCAATTCATCTTTTGCTCCAACACCTAGCAGATTTAGGAGTATTCCCTATAAGCCTCTCTCAAAAAGCAAACTGGTCAGATGTGTTCCCTTCTCAAGTGCTACTCATCATCACCTTTCTCTTCTCTTGATTGCGGACTCCCTGGTTTTGGAGTCTGCTTAATTCTCTTCACGGTACATTCCACATTAATCCTTTATTTAGATCTCTTACTCTTTCCTCTGTATTTATCTAGTCTCTTCACTGTGACCACATGAGTCTAGAGCCTTAGTTATCTTTCAACAGTGAAAGAGAATTCATGTACTTATTCTGTTTCCTTCCATATTAAGATAACTCTGAACCTATATTGAGTATCATGAATTAGACAAAGATTATACACAACATGCACAGATGAGCAACTTAACACAGTTCCTGCTCTTAAAGACTTAGGATGACTACTTACATGACTAAAATGTCTAATTAGCTAGTTTCCCTGCTTCAAATCTCTTCTCCCTTTAAGTCTTAAATGTGGTTCATAAAATACTTTTTGTTGAATGCTATTAACAACTCCCACTTATTTCCAACAATAACTACCACATTAAACTCAGGAAGGATATAATAAAACATATACTATTATAGGTAAGTCTGAGAAAATATAATAAAAATATGATTTCTGACAACTAAAAAAACCATTTTATATTTTATATAGTTTTCAAATTTTATGTGTTCTAGAAAAAAAGAGAAGAAATTTCAGAAGATATTCCAAATTAGGATAATACACCAAATATGTGTCTTAAAGGAGGATATAAAAAGGTTTTGAAAAAGATCAAACTCAGCACATATACTTACTATTTCAAACAACAAAAACTTGTAAATATGCTACTACTATTTCTCATTTACTATTTGGGGTTCAACATATAGAATAAAAAACTCAAGCAGTAGCACTAAGACTGATAATATTGAAATTTTAAGAGGTAAATGACCCAAGTATGTACAGAAGGCATTCCAACCCAGCAAGGCTGAATTTGCCACAAAAATTTCCAGTTTGGGATATACTGTATCATTCATTGCTAATCACTAATCACTGGCTTTCAAAGCAATGCTGGCTGGTCTGGGTGAAAACTAACCTTGCTGGGTGTGGTAGCACATGCTGGTACTTGGGAGGCTGAGACAGTAGGTCACAAGTTTGTGGCCAACCTCAGCTACTTAGTGTAATCCCAGTATTGGGAGGCTAAGACAGGAGGATTGCAGGTTCATGGCCAGCGCCCTCCACAACTTAGTGAGATACTGTTTCAAAATAGAGAATAAAAAATTAGGCTGGGGGTATAGCTTAGAGATAGAATATCTCTGGGTTCAATCCCCAGTATCCCCACTCCCCATACACAAAAAACCCATAAAGAAAAACAAAACAAAAAAACAACTACAAGGCATTTCAAACTAAGAGAAAATAGGCATGCATGTATTACTATTCATATTTAAAAGATGCTAACCTTTTGTCATTCATATTTCTTTATCTCTTAATAGCATATACAAAAAATAATATAGTATGGAAAGAAAACAGTTCCTCTACAGCAGACAAGTGTTACTAAGTTCCACCATTTCAAACTGTGCTGCCATGAAAATCCTTATTTATGCTTCCTGTGTCCTTGTGTGACTTTTTATAAGGCATGTGCCTAAAAGTCGAAATATTTGGTCACAAAGGTTGCATATCTTCACTTTATTTTATTTTATTTTATTTTTTTTGCGGTACTGGGGATTGGACTCAGGAGCATTCTACCTCCGAGCTATACCCTCAGCCCTATTTTTTATTCTTTATTTTGAAACAGGGTCTCACTAAGATGCGGAGTGCCTCACTAGGTAGCTAAGGCTGGCCGCGAACCCGGATCCTCTGGTCTCAGCCTCCCGAATGCTGGGATTACAAGCGTGAGCCACCACGCCCGGCATATCTTCACTTTATTATTTCCAAATTCTCCCCCAAATGCTATACCAATTTATATTTCCAGCAGCAATGCTACAACTTTGCCATATTCTTGTTCTGGGTGTGAAAATGTATATCATTGTTTTATATTTCTCTGATTGATGATAAGACTGAGTTTCTTCATATTACTTCTCATTTGAGTTTTAATAAAGTAGCTCTCAAATTTTAGCATGCATCATCAAGATCATGTGGAGAGCTTGATAAAATAAAGATTACAGAGCCCTACCTCCAGAGTTTCTGAGTCAGTAGATTCGAGTGAGAGTCTAAAGACCTGGATTTCTGACAAGCTTCCAGATGCTGCTGCTACTGCTAGTCAGAGGATCACATCTGAAGAACCACTATTGAAGGAACTGCCTTTTCATATCATTTGCACATTTAAAATTGGGGATATTTATCATGTAGCTTGTATACTAATCCTTTAGTGGCGACAGGTACTGCTAATATCTTCTAATTGTAGTTTGTCTACTCTTTCTTTCTGAAATCTTATGACACAGAGAAGTTTTTAATTTTCAGGCAATCAACTGTATCAATCTCTTCATTCATAATCTGACATTTTTGTGTCTTATATTTAAAATATTTCCATATCCTGATCTTATAAAAATATTATCCTTTTTTCAGGCTTTAAAATGTTTTCACAGCCAGGTATAGTGGTACAAGCTTGTAATCCCAGTTATTTGGGAGGCTGAGACAAGAGCCAGCCTCAGCAACTTAGTGAGGCTCTCTGCAACTTAGTGAGACCCTGTTTCAAAATAAATAATAAAAATAGGGCTGGAGGTGTAGCTCAGAGGTAGAGGGCCTCGAGTTCAATCCTGAGTACCAAAAAAAAAAAAAAAAGTTTTCACTTAGTGCTTTCATTCTTCTGGAATTTAGTTTTCTGTAAGATACAAAGTAGAAACCTAATAAAAATTTTTCTACTAGGTAATCTAATTGTACCAGTACCATTTATTTAAAACTTTACTCTTTCCCTACTGATTTTTCATGCCATATCTATCATAGGACTCTTTATTATAGACTAAAAAGAATGTCATTTTTACTTTTAGCATTTAAAAGCATCTTCCTCTAAATTAGAATTTAATATAGAAAAAGTCAACAATTTATCCTTAAGATGCAAAATGTATGATTCACTGACTCTTCTACAACCCAAGTCATAGAAAAATTTTATGTAAGACTATCATCCAGTAACTGATAGGTTTGATAGAGGTTTTACAAATCTGAAGTAAACAGGCAAGTCTCCTACTAACAAATAGTAAGGATATGGGTCCTATATACATATGTATGAAAATATAACCAACGAATGAAGCAGCTGCTACTTGAGTTCAACTGATCGGTCCTTCAAATAAAATCTGAAGCAGAATATAGTAGGTAAAGTATAGAATACAGAATTAGAAGGCCCGGATCTGAGCTCCAGATCTGTATTGATTAGCTTCATGATATTAGGCTGGTCAAGTTTAGTATCAATTTTTAAATTTGTAACAATGCTAAAATGCTGGTAAAGTTTTTGTAATAAAAATGTGTAAATTAAAGCCGGGTGTGGTGGTGCACGCTTGTAATCCCAGCATTTGGGAGGCTGAGACCAGAGGATCCGGGTTCGCGGCCAGCCTCAGCTACCTAGTGAGGCACTCCGCAACTTAGTGAGACTCGGTTTCAAAATAAAGAATAAAAAAATAGGGCTGGGGGTGTAGCTCGGAGGTAGAATGCCCCTGAGTTCAATCCCCAGTACCGCAAAAAAAAAAAAAAAAAAAAA